>PVKS010000614.1:43303-181197 GCA_004027875.1 Aplodontia rufa | reverse complement strand
GCCCCCCTGGGTCCAGCTTGTCTCTCTCAGAATGAGTTTCTGGAATGTAATCCCGGAGGTGACAGTGGGACTGTGGCTGACACAGCCCCTGGGGGAGGGACTGCTCTGTGCAGCTGCCAGGGACCTTGGGACATTTGGCCTGAGAGGCTCCAGGGTGGGGGGAGCCCTGGCCCCACTCCATTCTCTTTGGGTTTCTCCCCTCCCTCCTGCAATCACCATGTGGCAGATGGTGGCAGGACTTCCAAACCCACCTTCCGCCACGTTTCCACACCCCTCGTGCTCAGGCATGACCGTGGGAAGGGAAAGTGGCACAAGTCCCTCCGCAGCTGGAGCAGTAAAATTCCAGTGGGGCCTCACCTCTCTCAGCCCCTGTAGCGATCACCTCCCCGGAAACTGCATCAAGATGCTGGAGTGAGCTTGGCCGGGGCCTCTGGCTCTGGAGTCGCTGTGCTGGGCGGAGCATCCTCAACCCCTCTGAACTCCACCCATCAGCTTTTGTTGGGTGGAACCTAAGGTTTGGGGGTGACTTGCTGACCAGCAGGACCTCTGCTCCCCGAGGAATTCACTTTTACTAACCCCCTTCCCTCTTGTCCTCCCCCTGCCTGTGCCTGAGAACAGGTCCTTGCTGGGTCTGGGAGAGGCCCCGCGGGGCTGACCGATGCTAACAGTTTCCGCAGTGCCCAGGAGAAGCACAGAGATGGGCAGTGGCTGAACACCAAGCAAGACAAGCAGAAAGCCTCCTGCAGCTCGATAAACTTATTCAAAGAACCCACTTTCTGATCCAGAGGCTGCTCCAAAGAACATTTCCCACAATAGCACTGTGGCCAAGAAGAAAACGCAGGATAGGGCATTGCAGAGCCGGTGACATCGCGAGGGGTTGGAGGTGGAGATAGGAGCACCCCACTTTGCAAAGCCTCCGGAGACAACAAATGCCCCGCCCAGGCTCATAGATGAAGAACCAGAGAGGTTCTCATATTTACCCAAGCTCCGTCATTAGAACCCGAAGTCCCAGTTTCCCACTCTGCCCCCTGCCTCCCAAGGTCAAGAGGGGGTGGTGGATTTTTCAGTTTAGAAGACTTTTTTTGGGAAGTGAGACTGGGCAGGCTCTCTAGAACCCTGATGAGACCCCTGTGTCCATAAAGGCATCTTCCTGAATCACTTCTCTGTGCGGACCCTGAATGAGCTGTTTTAGTCAAAATGGAAAAAATCGGAGGCAGAGACTCTGCCCGGGGAAGCAGCCAGCCAGCTGGAGGAACCGATGAAACCCCAAATGAGGGATGAAGCCAGAAGAGCCTCCCTCGGTCACAACAGGTGTAAGGGTCCACGCCAGCACGTGGCACCAGGCTTCTCCTCTTCTTGCTGAAGCCCAGGGAAGCTGCTCTCGGTGCCCTTTAGCTCCAACCATGCCCTTTATGACACACAGAGCCCAGGGCTCCCCCAAACCCCTCCTTTACCCCTGCTGCTCTCAGAAGAGTTTCCATCATACCCACACCAGGGAGTGGCATCTGAGAAAGCCACGCTCCGTGGACATCTGACAGTGCCCCTTCCCCAGCCTCACCTGGACTAAATAGCCCTGCCTTGTCACCTGAGCCCCTGTGCTAAGCTGGCTCCTACACGAGCTTCAATACCCAGCTGAAGAGTCACCTCTTCCGGGAAGATTTCCTTGTCCCTTCTCTCCTAAAGGCTAGGTGATCCTGGGCCATGTGCCAGCTCACTGTGCCTGGGGCCTCACTTCGGGCCTCCTGGGTTTTCTTTGCATGTTTGTGAATCTTCTTTCGCCAGCCGAGGAAGAGTTTTGTGGTGACGAGCAGGGACAGTGTGTTAATTTCCCGGCCCCCCCATGCCTAGTGCATAGCTTGGCACTTCAGGGAGCATCATTAGATATTGTTTGAAAGCATATATGTATGCAGGGCCACGACTGTAGGTAAACAGCAGAGAAAGGAATGATGGTGGAATTGCAGGCATTGGGAAGCTAAATGTGGTGGGGGAGGGGGATGTCACGTTGCCAGGCAGCTGCGTCCTTCAGCCCCTTCAGCCACGCTCAGGTGTAAACCCCCCCAGGGTGACTGCGATTTCACAGCATCACTGATATTTCGTTCTGTTGCCAAATCACGCAGCACACGTGTGCTCCGGTTAGGGGTTCGTAAATTCCAGTCCCTGTTCTTGCAGGTAATTGACTTGCTTGGGACTCTGGACCAACGTATTCCAAGCATTTCAGAAGCCAGGGCATAAAGCAGGAGGTGGAGAGAAGAGGCCAGACTTTGGGGGCCCCCGCCACTCCCCATCAATCACAACCTGAGAAGATGTGAGGAGAGAGCCAGGCGCGCAGTACGCCTCCTGCAACGAGGTGGATGGAGAAAGTAGCTGCCTGCGAAACTGACCAGCCATCGCCAGTACCCAAGTGGCTGCTTGGGGTAGGGAAGGAAAGAAGGCGAAGCAGACTTGGCTGCACACTTCCCAGCCCAGAGGACCCTCCATCAGGCTCAGCTCTCCAGCCCCAGCCCTAGCACCCCCTCCTCTGCAAAGAGAATCAGACCCCATCCCTTGCCACAGGCTCTGTCCCAACCTTCCTCACCGTCCTTGCATATCCAGCTCCATGCCCGGTGTCGCCCTCCCTCACTAGTTGGTGCGTCCCTTATTGCAGGGCCTCTTACTCACTGGCCTAGCAGGTATCCAGCAGTCAAAGTTTGATGGATAAATTGATGGGTGGATGGACAAAATGAGATGTGCCTGGGAGACACACAGTGATAATGGCCACCATTTCTGAGCTCTCACGATGCGCAAAGTGCCGAGCTAAGACCTTTTGACATGTAGTTTGCTCATTTATTCCTGCCACGGCCCTCGGAGTTAAGCAACCATCAGAGTTCATAACCAGAGGACAGGAAGCCCGGCCATGCTCTCCAGTCACTCAGCAGGGAAGTGTCCAACGCTGGGCAGAGTGAGCGACCTGGATTCCAAGCTCGGCCACCCTGGCCCACCACCTTCTAGGGAAGGTCTGTCCCCTTCTCTGAGCCTTGGTCTCTTCATCCCTAACGTGGGGCGATTTTCCGGATCGCACGTGTGAGCATGAGAACCCGGAAGCTGCCATGCCCCGTGTCAGGTGCAATAAGCGTGTGTCCAGGTTCACGTGACTTCCTGACTCTAGTTCATGCCCTTGGGGACCCCATCCTGGATGCCACACCTCAGCCGTTCTCCTCTGCACAGTGGCTCCTCCCCCTTGTGCCCCCTGCACCTGGCTCTTCTACCACGATGCAAACTGTGACACGTTTTAATTTTATTTTTCCTGCAGCTGGGGGCCGCCACCAGCTCCCCAGAATCTTACTTCCCTGTGTTGCAGGAACCAGTGAAACAACAATGTCATGCTCTCTGGTCACCAAGCTTGCGGGACAGCTGAGGAGTCCCTTTGAGATCCCTTCCCTGACTGCCTTTTCTCTCCTCTCCTGCCTCTCCCCCTTTAATTCAGCAGGCCATAAATATGGAATATGGCAATCTCATTTTCCTGCAAACAGCGGGAGCTTTCCTGCCAGCTACTGGAGAGGCCTGATTGCTGCGCTAATCCTCATGGTCACCCGCACAGGTCTCGGTGCTGCCAGGATGTGTAAGAGCTCCACGCTCAGGGCAGACCCCAAAGCCACCAGTTCTGGGGACCAAATGCCGTGCTCCCAACACCTGGGGGATAAGTGCTCCTAGATGACGAGGGTTGGGGAGCTTGGGTGATGGGGAAGAGCTGGCCTAGCCACCTGTCAGAACTGCCTTCTTGGAAGAAGAGGATCCAAACGGAGGTGGCAGTGAGGGTGGGGACGGTGAGAAGGCCAAGTGGGGGCAAAGCAGGGAAGAGGAGATATTTTATTAGGAGTGGGAGAAGGACGTGGTGAGCAAAGGAGAGAAACAGGAAGGATCTCAGGCTGCAGGGAAGCCTGCGGGAGGGAAGAGGACTGGGTGGTGACAAGCTCCCTGGGGCACCCAGGCAGGGGAATGGGGCAGGGTGGAAGAAGGGAGCCAGTCCCCACCCAGGGAATGGAGCTCCCGCCAGCTGAGACCTGAGGGATGGATGGCCTTGCTAATTGGCCATTTTGTTTTTATGTATTTTCACTAGCAAGATAAAATAACAACCCATCATGTAGCTGTCTCCGAGTTTGGAAAATAAATGCTCTTTAACACCTGAGTGTTCTGACTGCTGAATAAACCAGGGCTCTGAGCCCAGGGCTGCCTGGGTGCACAGGGCAGGGGCCAGAGGGTCCCCACTCAGACCCCTGCCCTTGCACTCCAGGCCGACTCCTCCACAGAACCCAGGAGTTCCAGCAGGGCTGGTAAACTGGGCACCTGCCTGGGTGGGGAAGCCAGACTTCCAACAGCCCTGGGTGACACTTCTTAAAGAACCAGAATGTTCTTCCTTGACCAGTGAGAGGGTCTCTGAAATTTGCCTCCTCTCCCTACAGCTGTCTTGAAAGGGGGTAGTGGGAGGGGAGCCGTCTCCATGGTGACAGTCCACTCACCTGCCCATCACCAGGAGGGGGAAGGGCTGAGGAGGTTTGGTTGGTGGGGAAGTGGGGCAAGGGAGCCTGGTTACCCAGGCAACTCCCCAGAGCGCTGCTCCCACAAGTTGTCATGGAGACTCCCAGGCAGCTCAGCCAAGGAGCAAGCCCTCCCAGGACCCCTCCCAGCCCTGGGGGCACGGGGCATAGGCAGTGAGAGCTCAAGAGCCTCTTGGAATAATGTGAAAGAAAGATCCAGAAAACAGTGTGCTGTCCCTTGCACCCTGTGACCCTTACACTCCCCTGCCCTGTTCTCAACCTGCCTGGAGAAATCTGCTGGCACCCCGCTCTCACCCTGTGGCCTGTGGTCCTGTCACAAACCTCTTGGTCTTTCTAAGTTGCTGATCATTTCAGGCAGAGCCTGCCCTAGGGTCGCCATGACAACCAGCCAAGCCTGTGGTCTCCATAGTGACAAGCCCTCAGAGTTATTTTTACTTATTTATTGGGACTCTCAAAAGGTTTTCCACCCCCTTGGCCAGGCCTGGCACGTGGAAGACAGGATAGAACTGTCATTTTCCCCTTCGCCTAGAGAAGGAAGGTTGAGTGATGGGTAGCTGGTGTGGCTGGAAGGCTCAACGAAGACCTCCTTGAAGTAGCCAGCAGGAGCCTGACTCAGCTGTCCCCAGTGTGCCCGATGTCCAGGGAGACCTCAAGACCACTTAGAAGCCACCAAACTCAGGGTGGTTCCAGGGCTGGTTTTAGGGAGTGGACAGATCAACTGAGGTGTATCCTGCTTCACTCCAAAGAAAACCCATCAGAACTTGCAGATACAGGCAAAGCCCGGCAGAATAAAAACAGGAAGAGGAACTCGAAGCAAAGCAAAAACAAGGTAATGCCCACCTAAGGAGATACGCATCCTATCAGGTCCAAACATGCACACTCTAAGGTACCACAGCCAATGAGAGCACCATAAATCCGACTCCGAGCTGCCTGTGGCCTTGTCAGTGTCACCCAGGACCCAGGTGCCTTGCATTTTTGAGCTTGTGAGGCCATCCTCAGCGTGTCAGTTTGTGTCCTCAGTATGGCTGCCAGGGTTCCAGTCATCACTGGCAGCTGTGTGTCCCGTAGGGGAAGTAGATGCACTTCCTGTGTATTGTTTTAAGAAAACCATTGCCAGAGCCCACAGCAGGTAGCCCATCTGGTGCCCTTGGCCACCTCTGGGTCACCTGCCCCCTGCTAACCGAACCCAGGGCAAGGTGAGTATGAGCAGTCAGACTCATCTGTACTCATGCCAAGTCACATGGAGAGGGGAAAGGACTCCAGGACAAAACTGAGACTCAGTGCTGAGGAAAGGAGGTGGCATGTTTCAGGTTGTGTCTTAAGACGGGCTCCCTAGAGCAGCAAGCCTCCAGACGACGATGTCTATGCTGTGATTTTAGGAAGCATCCCAGGACAGTGGGACAGAGAGCAACAGAGCTCAACAGGATGCAAGTTCCAGCGGAGCCTTAGCCTCAGTCTGACCTTTGGGAGCTCTCTGGGGCACAGCGTGCACCTTAGGGCTCATCCCAACTCAAGGCAAGGCAGCGGGGCTTTCCTCCGCCAAAACTCATCGGTCACCAACTTCAGGCTGCCTCTGGGGACATGCGAACTCCGGGTACTCCTGGTGCTGAGCACTCTGGTGACCTGGGGCAGTCCTCTGAAGAGAGTCACAAGTATAGATCGTTGGAAGCAGATTACCCCGAAGCAGGGGCTAAACACACAATGATGGTAAAAAAAAAAAAAAAAAAAAAAAACCTAGGAGCATTTGGTCAACCAAAGGTGTCCACCACAAAAATGATGGCCCCCTGCCTGGAGCCCAAGCTGCATGAAAACAGGAAGTCCCTCCGGCTGTTCAGCTGCCGTGTCCTCAGCCCCAGCACAAGGCCTGCACTTCCTCATACGTGTTGAAGAAATGAGCTTGTGCCGAGGTGTGGGCTTAGGGCAGCTGGGGAGGTGTGCTCTGTAGTCATCACCCTCTGCTGGCTTCCAGGATGGAGCCCCCACTGCCTGCCCACACTTGAGTTTCCCAGGAGCACAGAGCTGGGGCAGCCCCTTCAGAGCTCTCAGCTGGTCAAGCCCACTAGGTGCACCTTAGGACTTATCCCAACTCACTAGGTGACGCCTGGTTCAGGCACTCCGAAGGTGGGCACCATTCTCAGGAACCACAGTACCTGTGAGAAGCAACCCAGCGTGAAATTCTGAAAAAAAAATGTGCAAATGAATTCACAGCAGCCCCCGCTGGTGCCTCACCTCCCCAAGTCCTCCACAGATGTAAACATGTGCATTTCCCACAAGCACCCGCATCCCTCCAGCATCCCAAGTGGGCGAGGAAGAAACAGACGCAGACATGAACCCACTTGCTCAAGATCATAGACACTGGGGACCCCAGATGTCACACCCCGCAAGGCTGGTCCCGACCACCCTCCTGTGCATTCCAAGGGACTTTTTCCTGGAGCTGAGCCCTCTGCACCAGCACTGTCTGTGCATCTGCCTTTTCCACTGCCCTTGCCCTTGACCATGAACTCATCGAGAGGAAAGACCAGGCTCTTTCCATTGTTATCTTCCAGGGCCCCTGCAAGACTGTCCAGCCCGTTGGCAGTGGCCTTTGTGGATATGTCCCATCTCTTCCCTTCAGGGCACCGGGTTGTTGGGTGGCACCTACCTACGCACTTGAGATAAGGTGTGGCTGTGCAGCTTGCTTTGGCCCAGGAAATGGAAGTAGAGGTGGCAAGTGTCACTTCTGAGCAGACACTTTAAGAGGAGGTGTCCGTGACAGCAACTTCCACCTGCTGACTGTTGGGCCACTTGCAGAGTGAGGATGACATAGACCTGTGTTGACAAGTGTCTCGGGTGACAATGCACCTTGTGCTGTTACACCACTGAAAATAGGGGTGCTGACCTGGGGCGCTGACCCAGGGCGCAGCTCAGTGATAATGTGCAGGCTTAGTAGCATGTGTGAGGCCCTTGGTTCCATCCCCAGCCCGAAAGGAAGGAAAAGAATGGCAACATCCTATGATATCCTGGTGGACACTGGCATACACGTGCAGACAAACATTCAATAAATGTAATAGGAAGAGGGGCTGGAGCAGTGCCTCGGCAGTTACAGCACTTCCCTGGACCTGGGTTTGAACCCCAGCACCACATACACAACAAAGTGTCGGAGCACAAAAGCCACATGAAAAGCTAAATAAAATTGATTCTCTCTTTAAAAAAAAAAAAGACATAAAGGAAGGGAACAAAGGACGGGAAGCAGAGGAGGGGGTCCCCTGATGAAGAGCTGAGGACCCCAGCACAGAAGCAGATTAGCCATGTGAATTGCAACTCAAACACCCTCCCCTGGGGCCTCCTCGCATTCCAGGACCCTGAAGTCCAGAGGGAACCACAGGCAGCCTGGGTCTTCCAGCCTAGAGGCCCTCCCCAAGGCAGGGGTAGAGAGAGGCCATTTCCCCCTCCAGCTGAAGACTTTTTTCAGCCAAATGAATAATTCATCGTAAATGACTTTGAGATGAGTCGAGGAGCCATGTTGCCACCGGATTATATGTACCATAAAAAGCAATGGCAGTAATTTATCTCCTTTCTCTCGCGGTGTGGGCCGTGGGGATGTGGGGGACGCTTGGTGCCTGGCATGGGGTTATGAATCCTTCGTCTTAACAGTTCAGCTGCAGGCTGCAGACGCTTTTACTGATTTGGCTTTAAATAATTCCAGCCTTGTTCTGGAAGCAGAGAGAGGGTCCAACTTCCCTTCCCCAGGGACATCCTGGGGGAGGGAGAGAGGTAGGGCCACAGGCCATCAGGTGGGATGTGGAGGAGGACTGGAGTGGCGGGAGGAAGGGGTCACGGCTTGTCCTCCTTAGTTCACCTGAAAGTTGTCTCTTCTCTAAGATCTATGGACAGAGCCTGTGACCTGAGCCGTAAGGGAGAACTCAAGTGTGAGGAGTCTCTGTTGCATGAGCTGCAGAGGGAGAGGTGCCACGGGACCAGCTCTCCCAGGATGTTCCCACCCTTTCAAAATCACAGGCAGCTAAGAGGCAGGAGCTCCTCCCCTCCTGCAAACCAGCTCAGGTCTTCGTATTAAAGGAAGCCAAAGAACTTCACTGCCACCAAAGCTCTTTTCTATCCAAGATGCCTACAGGAGTGAAAAGTGGTTCCCAGTTTGCAGACAGAGAAACTGAGGCTCAGGGTGAGGTAACAATGATAAATGGTACAAAGAGAAGACTGAGAGGTGGGACACACGTTCTCCAAAATCCAGACACAATCTTCTCCCCAAACCCAAATTCTTTTCTGTTCACAGACTAGGAAGATAGAAATAATTCCATAGAACACTGGGAGGGTACACAGAAGGCTCTTGTCTTTATTTTTCATATTTTGTTTTATGTTTCACGGGCATAGTGAGGATCAAAACCACTCTGCAGCCAGGTGTGGTGGCACACACCTGCAATCCCAGCAGCTCAGGGGGCTGAGGCAGGAGGATTGCAAGTTCAAAAGCAGCCCCAGCAACTTATAAGCGAGGCCCTATCTCAAAATAAAAAATAAAAAGGGGGAGCTGGAGCAGTGGTTCAGCAGTTACAGTGCTTGCCTGGCATGCTTAAGGACCCAGGTTTGAACCCCAGCATCACATACACAACTAAGTGTTGGAGCAACGAAAACCAGATGAAAAACTAAATAAAATTGATTCATTCTCTCTCTCTCTCTCTCTCTCTCTCCCTCTCTCTCTCTCACTGTCCCTCTTTTAAAAGGGGGGCTGGGGATGTTGCTCAGTGATTAAGCTCCCCTAGTTTCAATCCCCAGTACCAAACATTTAAAAAAAAAAAAAAAAAACTCTCTCTGGGGGTTGGAGTGGTGGCTCAGCGGTTGGAGCACTTGCCTGGCATGTGTGAGGACCCGGGTTCAAACCCCAGCACCACATACACAACCAAGTGTCAGAAAAACTAAAGCCAGATGAAAAACTAAATAAAGTTGATTCTCTCTCACTCTTTCTTACCCACTCTCCCTCTCTCTCTTTCTTTCTCTTAAAAGCAAAATAAAACACACAAACAAAAAACCTTCTGTTCCCCTCATCTCTGCATCATGCTGCACCCTGGTCGGCGACAGCACAAACACTTTTACACATTTCTAGATCTTATCCGGACCCACCCACATCTGAGTCAAAACCACCAAGGGATGGCTGAGTTTTTAAAAATCACCCCAGTAGCAGCTTTATGTAAGAGCTCCAAATGGGAAACCACCCAGATATCGCTCAACAGTGCCTGGGTAAAGAGCCTGTTCCATCCACACCGTAGAAGTCCGTCCATACCAAGGAACACAAAGGAACACAGGACTGATAACACCTGGCAATTAGGATACATCTGTAAGGGAATTATGCTGAGTGAGTGGAAAAAGCCTATCCCGAAAGGCTGCGCAGCGTCCGGCTGAACGTTCCTAACACCCTCCGCATGATGCGACGGTGGAGATAAACGGACCAGGTGTCTGGGGCAGGGTTGGGCTTGGGATGTCAGCAGGGCCGAGGGAAAGGTGGATGAGGTTATAAACAGATGACAGGAGGGATCCTGGTGCCGATGTAACTGCTGCGTATCTTGACTGGTGGCTGATACGCCACCGGCACCTGTGATAGAATGCACACGCAAACTAGGACATAGAGGCAGAGGATTACGCTGTCGGCTTCCTGGCGTGGTATTACACCGCAGTTTTGCATGATATTAACTTTGGGGTAAAGGTACACGGAATCTCTCTATGTTCTGTCTTACAACTGCAGATTAATCTATAATTATCTTGAAACAAAGGTGATTAATAAATTTTTTTTTCCCTAAAGCTCCCCTAAGTAACATCCGCCATGTATCCCTGCTTGAATTTTACTCAACATTTACTTGGTATGGATAATTCAATGTTCCAAACAACACTTCCCCCTTTCAATATCCAAGGAGAAATGTGCCCCCCTTTTATGTAAATGCCACGCCTGGCATTGGGCTAGCCGGACAGAGGGGTTCCTTCACTGGGACGCAACAAAAAGGGAGAAAGAGGATCCAGGCTTTCTGATTCATTAAGGGTCCCTGTAAACTGGCTAGTTCGTTTCACTCACCTTCAAGGCGGTTGTAAGGATTGGAGCCAACGGATAATAGAGGTGAGATGCCTGGAAAGGGAAGCTGCGGAGGATTTGCTGAGTGGCAAGGAACCGGTGTAAATACTCTGCTTCAGCCCCTGGCCTCCACGCTGGGGACAAGCCTGTTCCCCTCCCTGCACCCCACACGTCCCCTCTAGGGACTTGAAAGCAATCTCCATAGCACAGGATTTGGGAGACAAGATCGATGGGAGGCTTTCTCTGTCCCTTGGAGACCTGCAGTATATGTAAAGGGGTAACTTAAGGTAAAGGTAACTAAAACAATTTCCCCTCCTGAGTCAGACCCAGAATACTCTGTCAACAGCCCCACTGCCGAGGTTGGAACAGAATTTAACTAGGAGATGTCCGGGTTTTCCCAGCTTGCAGCCTTCATGTAGCTTTCCAGGGAAGACAACCCCGGAGCACGGCCCAGCGTGTGCGGGTTCCTCCCCGGGTGCACAGCTCCCAGGGGCAGCCTGGCTCCTGCGAAGCACCGGGTCCTGCTGTGCAAGGGCTGCTCTCCTGGTGGGCACCAGCTCCTTGCAGAGCCCATCGCCTCACCTGGGCCAGGCCGGAGCAGCGCGGAAGCCACAGCTGGGACGCAGCGCTTTCATTATTCATGGAGCTTTCGTTATTCCACGTATAAATAATCGATGGCTGCAACGCGCGGTGGGCCCGCTGTGGAATATTCATGAGCCACATTTGTGGGGATCTCTGGGCACCTGGGGCCCCAGATGGGTCCGCATCGCATGCGCGCACTAGAACACGCCCCTCATAAAAATCTTCATAATAAAGATTTCATCTGCCAGGCAGAGAGGCGGCTCATTCGTTCTTGGCACCCAGAGGGGTTGTTCGCCTGGTGATGGCTGGAGCCGAGTGCCCAGTCGGTTTGGACCAGGGAAAATGGGCCCCCAACCCCGCAGTGGATCTGGGTCTCACCCCAGCCTCGCCAGCCCTGTGCCTCCACCCACCAGAGCTCCGAGGCCCAGCTCAGCTGGGGTGGTGAACCCAGAACGCTGGACTTCCTGGACTAGAGAGAAGAAAGCTCTGACCTCTTCTGGTCAAGGGATTCCGCAGAAAGGGGGAGATAAGAAGACAGGGCCCCCAGGCCCCAGAAGGTTGACCCTGAGGTCGTCTTCTGACCAGCCCCACTCTGCCTCCCAGTCCAGGCTGCACCTGCCTCTGTCCCCGCCTCCTCCGCGCTGCACACCCTGTTGATGCTGTCCCTTTCCTTCACTGTCCCCTCTCCCACTACTGCCTGGCTACTGCCTACTCACCCCTCATACCTCCCTGCAGATGCCACCTCCTCTGGGTCACCTTCCTCAGCCCCCTAAGCTGGGTTAGGTGCCTCCTCTGGACTCCCTCGTTCTGCCTCTCACTCTGCGGTGTGTGTGGTGAGGATTGGCTTGCAGATGCACAGCCTCCCCTTGCACACGCTGGATTGTAAACTGCGACACAAGCAGGTTCAGCACTTGAGCGCTTAGAACCCAAGCTCTGCCACTTGCTAGCTGTGGGTCCTTAGGCAAGTTCTTTAGTCTCTCTGCGCCTGGATTCCTCTTCTAAATAGAACCAACCTCTTCGATCATTGTGAGCCTTTAATGTGTTCATCCATAGAAAGTGCGTGGCCCAGTGCCTGCTCAGAGCTCAGTAAGTGGACAGTCCCTCGTCCCTTCTCCACAATCTCAACATCCCCAGAGCTCTGAAGACCAAAAAGCTTTTCAAAACTCATTTGGCAGCAAAACCTAAACTGAACTGACTTTAGAGGTACTTGTAGTCTTTATCTATCCCACTTGCTAGGATTATTCATATGTTTTCCAATATGGAAATGTGACTATGTTGGTGTGGTTCATAAATACAGAGAACACTACCTCTCTGAAATCTAAAATAAAATTTCAACATCTGAGTGCATCTGGCCCCAAAGGGAACCGTGGTCTGACAGCATTCTCATGATTTCTATGATGGGAAGTCTATTAATATTAAGTGCCTGGTATTCTGTGCCATGCTGGCCAGAGCAGGGCTCTGTAAGCACTGGGTGACGGTTGGGGCCCTGCTTCCGCAACCTGTGCCCCACCACCCATCCGCTCAGAGCCCTGAGTGCCAGGCCCGGCTGTGATCTCCCCCAAGGTTACCCTTGGATGCTGGTGGCAGAAACAGAGTAAAAGCGTCCTCCGGTCTCCCTGCACAGGGAGCTGATTACACATTCCAGATCATGCCCCCAGGAGCAGGAAGCTGCACATCTTGCTGCTGCCCCTGGAGTGTGGCTCCACAGACCCCAGGGAAGGCCCACTCTTCCAGAAAGTCGGAGGACTGCTCTCAGCCCCGCTACAGTGGCATCTGAGGAAGTCTAGATGGACCCCACCAAATGAAATTAAACCCAGTGCCAATCTGGTCCATTGCAACTGAATGGCACAGGCGTGGATCAGTGAGGGTCTGCATGGGGGCAAGGCTGGAGCACATGTGTCTCCTGCTCACGCAGCCAGAGTGGCTGCTGTTAAGGTTCGGGGAGTCCTAACACATACACCCCCCACCCAAGGTCAGATCCAGCTGAGGTGGACACCCTGGAGTCCCATGGAGAAAAGTCGAAATGACAGGTTTAGTACTTGTCAACACTTGATTGCTGAGAGTGACAGGGCAGGGGAAGGCTGGGGGCATTACCTCCAACCTCGTGGAAGCATGAAGGCAAGTGAGGGAGGACAGGGATTTGAACACAGGTCTGCTCCGCTGACCACTCTGTCTTCCTGTGGCCTGCCTGAGCCCTGGGAGATACAAATGAGACCTACTTCCAGTCCAACCCTCCTGACCCCAGGAGCCTAGGAGCCATGAATCCAACAGGAGAAGATGTCAGGGCTGGGATCCTGCGGCAGAGCCTGCAAGTACCCCTCCACTCTCTTGTCCTTGCTCTTGCTGTCCCATCCCCCATGGCTCTGATTTCTGTGCTCCCTTCGGAGCCTTCCTGGTCACATATCAGATCCGCACACCTGAGCAGGGAGAGGACTTCCTTCCGGGAACCAACTCCCTCTCCAGCTCGCTGCACACCTGGTGCCCTTGTCTGCATTCCCCAGTCACAAGCCTCATCCATGTCTGGCAGCTGGAACGAACTCTACCACAGAGCCAAACCCTCCCAGCTACTTTGAGCACCTGTGGGGACGGCTGGTGACCCCGTCACTAGAAAGCCAAGTCACACGGTGGCATCCTCTGAGGCAGCATGGCTTTTGTTTCATGTGTCAGAGCCACAGCCAGTTTATAAATCAGGCAGAGAAAGCTGCCAAAGGTTCAAGGACAAGGTTTCAGGTCCAGGCATTAGGACATGGCTGCCCCCACCCACCAGGAGAAGGGCCTCAGGACAACTTGCTCCTGCCAGAGATGGCAAATGTTTCCTTTTATAAACCCAAACCCATGCGGGCTTTCCAGAACTCCGCAGCTGCATCCGAACTCAGCATGAGTTAGCCCTGTGATGGATTAGTGATGTCTGCTGTGGCTGCAGCCCAGGAGGTGGTGTGCACCTGCCATGCCTTTAGCTTGTCGGCATTCATCACGCCTCCGGGGGGGCCTTCGGGGAGGGACCCCATGATCGTGTCTCTGGGAGTGGAGCTTCTCTCTGCCTCTCTCTGATTTTGGAAGCGGCACATTTACAAAGCTGCTCATAAAGCAGTGGTCAACGAAATCCCTTTCCCCAAGTCCATACGGGCTCCAGGAAGCACAAGAGCCCCCCAGAGCATCGCTGCCACATTCACAAAACAAAGATAAAGCTGCCAGGTTGAGTCGAGGTTGCACGCACTACAATCCTCTCCATTTATGGCAATACGCTTTTTAATTTAAAAAGTCATAGCTGCATGGCATGGCTCAGAAACAGACAGCGGCAGGCGGAGGCTGGAGCCTCAGGCTAACTGATCTCCAGGGCCTGAACAGGTAGACATGGCAGGAAGTCCAAGTCGTCCAGAGTGTGGAAGCCAAAGAGCCTCCCAACTGCGAGCTTCCTGTTGTTTCCCCCTCGATGGCCTCTACTGCCAACCTCCCCAGCCTGCCTCCAATCTGACCAACACCACCTTGATGCTACTCAAGCTCACCAAGCACTCTTGCCTCAGGGCCTTTGCCCTGGCTGTCCCCACTGCCTCCACCCCATTTTCTTGTGGCACCTCTGCTTCCAGATTGCCCACAGGCCCCCATTAGAATGTCAGTCCCAGGAACAGGCCTCCACAACTGTGTGCTGGACGGGAGTGGGGTTGGGGTTCCATTTTACAGCTGAACACACTGAGGGTCAGCAAGGTTGAGTGTCCAGCCTAGTAATAACTGCTGGGCTTTGTGGAGAGTCCTCCTGAGGAGCACAGTGCAGGGCCCTTTAAGCCTCTCAGCGACCCTGGGAAGTAGGACCGACCCCATTTCCAGACAGAGAACAGCCAGGCTGAGTGACTTGGTCAAATTCACCCAGCAGGGGAGAGGGGAGGCTGCATGTACCCAAATCCTGATGGTAACGTCTTTGCTCTCCTGACTCCTCACACAAAACAGTCTTCTGTGTTGAGTGGACCATTTAGACCATTCCTATGTCTCCAGGCACCACTCTGTCTACACCACCAGATAGAATCCACCCTGATTTATGAACTCCTTGCCAAGGGATTTCACCATTTCCCATGTCTCCCCTTTCCAATGTTAATCCTCATCAAAGTAAGTTCTTCCTTCAGTCTAACCTAAATCCCACTTACTTCATAGTCAACCTATTTCTTCTTGTCCCTCCTTCTGTGGAGTTGACACTGGCGTTGAAATCAAGATGCTTCACTGAACCAGGAAAGGAGAAAAGCCACAGTTTCCAGAACCCCACAGTTCACCTCAAGCCCAAGAACTCTGGCTCCCAAGGCTGGGGCTGCGTCAGCTCTCTGCTGCACTCCCTCCCGGCCCCACCTTGCCACAGTGATTTATGGGCCCTGTCAATCTGCAGGCTGAGCCGAGTGACAGCTGGAAGCAGAAGGATCAGGGGCAGCCATGCGTCAAGCAGGGGCTCACAAGGAGCATGGGGCAGGAGGTGCGAGACCAGACCCTCCAGATGACAGTGCGACCCAGGCTCCTGCGTGCCTGGAGGGGCTGCTGTCCTGCTCCTCCATCCAGGGACGGGACTAAGACACAGAGCAGAGAACAATGAAGAAAGAGGGCAGGTGGGGCGCAGAGTGGAAGTCAGATGTGTAGAAATCCACCTCGGGAGTTTCTGATTCTCTTTATTCCAAAGACAAAAGCAAAGTGAGAGTGACAGACGGTGAGGGACATTTAGCAGCGTTTGCTTCTCCACACAGGATCTGGCTGAAATTGCAAATTAGCACAGCTGCCTGGAGTGGCAGGAGCCCTAGCAGGGACCAGGGCGGCCCACACCTCACCCTGCCTCCCTGTCCCTGCAGCTTCCTGTCTGCCCCTCTCTCTGCTTTCCTCCTGCCTCCCTGTTATGTCCTGGGAGCTGCTTGGCCGGCTCTCTGTTTGACCCCTCCTCTGGCACTCCTGCCCCTTTGCGATGTCCCTGTCTACGTGCCTGTCTCTGGGCCTGAGCTTCACTCCACCATGTCCCATCTTCCAGCTGGGAAATTGACCTTGGTCTCTAGCATGCTCCCTGCTTCCTGGCCCTGGGAGTAGGAGGATGAGGTGTCCTGGTGGGATGGGTTGTGGAGGGAGGGAGCCTCCACCTCGCTCTTGGCTGCAGCCCGGTCAGCACCAAGGTGAGAGTCAGGAGGTGGCAGAGACACTGGAGGTGGGATGTGCAGAAATCCACAGTTGGGGGAGAGTACAGGCAGCCAAGGCCCTCTTTTATCCAGAGTGGATTTGAGACTGCCAGGCCAAGCCCTGCAGGATGCTCAGGTGTGTGCGTGCACCCACAACTGCGGCACAAACGGGGACATGGAAAGCCCAAGGGTCATGCACTAAACAGCCTCCAACGGCCTCACAACCAGACTCAAAAATTCCCATCTCCCCACGGACATCCAGGACCCAGAGACACCAAACTCCCAACCACAACCACACCACACAGAGAACCTGGTCCCAAGGACCGCAGGACCACCACCCCCCCCTCTGGGGCTGCCTACTGACCAAGGGAGGACAAAGACATCACCGCCAACCTCACCCACGACAGCCGGAGGAGGAGCAGGAACAGCCTCTGGGCTGTGCTCTTCAGCAGAGGAAGGAAAGGAAGGTTGGTCCCCAGGACGCCTGTGACCCAGAGACCCGCGCCCGCGCTCTCCTCTCCGGGCTGCGCAAGCCCATCTGTTTCCTGGCGTCTGAGATTTCTGTCTCCCCTTTCTCTGTGTGCTCCTTGATTTATGAGCCTGGGGGTAAAGAACTCTTCTCATTTAACTACTCTGAAGCCCATTCGAGTTGTTTCAGTAATAAATCAGTCTAAATGTAAAGCAAAGTTTGCGGCTGCTTGCGTGCGGCAGGGAGGGAGGCTGGCTGGGTCTGGAGGGAGGGCAGTGCGCCCCCTAGGGGCCCGAGTGCAGATGGCAGTGCACCCTGTGCAGGAGGTCGAGGCCGAAGATCCCAGCGCCTCCACCACGCGCAAGGCCTCTCTGGGCCGCGTCAAAGCTGGCTGGGGGCGCCTGGCCCTGCTTTTGGAGGAGGGCAGAGACTGCGAGATTTCTTCTTTCTCACAGGCCCTGCTCTTCTCTCTCCTAGTTCCTTCCTCTGCTCGGGTAATTTCCTTTCATCTTGAATAAATGCTCAAAGTGGGGCTCAGCTGTTGGAGGCATGCGTGAGGAATGGGTTCAAACACCAGCACCGCGGACGCAACTGTACAGTGTGTAGGAGAAACAAAGGCCAGATGGAAACCCGAATAAAATTGACTTTCTCTCTCTCCCTCCAGCTCTTTAAAAAAACAAACAAAACCCCCTCGATGTGTGGATCTCTCCCGCATCCTCAGGAGCTCACATTGTCCAACCTCACAGACGCCTTGAGACCCAGCTCCTCCTCGCTCACCCAGGCTCGGCCACCAAGACATGCCCCTCAGGGTCAGTCCAACTCAGGGGACCACGCAGGAGCCACCCAGACCCACATCTCTAATCACAGCTCTGCCAGGGTTTGGCTGTGACCTTAGGCATCTTTACTGACTAGGGGAAACAGCAGTAGTTCCCACTACTTGAGGCCTTGTGGCTTATGCTCAGCCCAATGCCTAAGTAGGGAAGTTGCACCCCTCCTGCGGCTGGGGAGGGGCGTGGGGCAAGGGGAGGGGCGTGGGAGCAAGGGGAGGGGCGTGTGGACAAGGGGAGGGGCATGGGAGCAAGGGGAGAGGCTGGGGGCAAGGGGGAGGGGCGCAGAGAAGAGAGCTCAGCTGGTGGGAGGGGCCAAGAGCTGCCAAGGATTCAAGGTGGTGGGCACCCTGCACCACCACCCCAGCCCAGAAGAGGGAGGAGCATGACTTCACAGGGCCCCCGGGCGTTGTCCCCCACCCCAGCATCGAGAAATAAGGAGCGTGATGTTTTGATATTTCTCGGTAGAGCGCACAAGCTGTCCTGACAGCGAGAAAGTGAGAAAGCAGCCTCCAGTCCACCTCCAGCCCAACCCAGAGCCCTCAGGGACATGGGACATGGGGTCCCTGTCTGGCCTTTGGGGATGGGCAGTGTGGGTGCGGGGCTGGACCTGGAGGATTTTCAAAGCCCCTTGTGGTGGATGTGGACAGAGGATTCAGGACTCATTGGGGCTCAGAGATGGGCCAGGGCTGCATGGCTGCAGTGCCCAGTGAGAGACAGGGCCGGGTGAGAAGACAGAGGCAGGGGCTGGCTCCCGAGGGTCCCACTGAGCCACCTGGTCAGGGTGGGCAGACCAGAGCCTCGGCAGAGGTGGCAGGCTGTCCACAGCATCCTTGATTGTCAGCTATGGGGACCTGCTGTCTGCTGGGAACAGAAGGTGTCCTGGGAGGTGACACAGTGCTGTTTCCTCTAAAAATAATTGTGCCAGGGGTTCTTTTCTTGGGCGAGAACAGCTCAGCAGTTCACTCTGTAGCTCTGTTGGCTCCTGGAACACCTCTGCCTACTAGGACTGGGGCTAAAACAGGTGGCGGGGGTGGGGGTCTGAATGGGGTCTTTCTGCCGCCAAGCGGCCTGTGCACTCTCCGTTTCTCCCTTTCCTTCTCCTGCCCCCCACACTAACCACCCCCAGACACAGAAGCAAAAGAAGTTTAGGCCCAGATCTAGTCCTAGGGCCCAGATTTGGAGAATTCCAGGCCCTCTCTGCTATGTCCTCTGCAGGACCAAGCAGCCAAGGCCAGGGCAGTGGGGACATCCTTGCGCCTCTCCGTGGCTGGCTTGCAGGGCCCACCCAGCTAGGGCAGAACTCTCCATGCACAGGAGGCCCAGAGCTACAGGCCCATTTTACAAGCCAGCCCTAATAATAAGTGGAGTTCCTGTCCTATAGAATAGAGTGCAGATTCCCCACTGGAGTGGGCTTGCTGTGGAGGGGGTGTTCTTGTCTCCCTGGCTGCCGCCTCCCTCCCCCCTCTTGGCAGGTGCTGTTGCTGTAATTAATAGGAAACTGCTTGGGGCAGCCAGCTGGTTCCTGCACCCATCTCCCTGGAGCAGCTGTCACCCCGTGGCTCTGCACGCTGCGGGGTGCGCTGGGCCGGTGCTGGCCTCCTCCGCTTTTCCCCAGCCTCTACTCCCTCCCAGCCTAAGAGGAAGCTGAGCTGCCCAGTGCGGATGCCCCCAGCAGCCTCCCTCCCAGGGGAAAGAAGTTCATTCATTCATTCAGCAAGCATTGGGCACTATGCTGAGTCCCAGGGTCACAGCAGGGAACAGACACCATCCCTGCCCTCGAGGGGCTGCCTGGCCTTCTGGAGAGGGAGATGAGATGAGTAAGCTACACATGAACGTGATAATCTTGGATTTTAGACCCCCAGGGTTAAACATGACGCAGCAATAAAAGGGGGCTGGGGGCACCAGGAGAGAGCTCTCCAAAGAGGTGACCTTTGTGCTGAGAGCTGAATGATGAGAAGCTGGAGAAGGAAGAAGCGGCGAGATCCTTCACAGGATGGGTCTGAGAACAGGAAGCCATCGGAGGCTTTTAGTGGGCAGTGGTATCATTTGATTTGTTCTTTTAAGAGTCACTCCAGCTGCTGGCTGGAGTGGCACAAGCCTGTAACCTCAGTGGCTCTGGAGGCTGGGGCAGGAGGATTCCAAGTCCAAAGCCATCCTCTAGCAACTTAGCAAGGCCCTGAGCAACTTAGCATGACCCTGTCGCTAAAAACAAAAGCAAAAATGGGCTGGGGATATGGCTTAGGGGTTAAGTGCCCCTGGGTTCAATCCCTGGTACAAAAAAAAAAAAATGTCACTCTAGCTGCTGAGTGGAGAACAGAGTACAGGGGTCAAGGTGGGTGGAGGAGGCATCTTGGGTTGCACAGGTGAGAGTGGGCGGGGTGGGGGACAGTGCTGGTGAATGCCCTGTGTCTGACCTGCTTCCTCCTGAGTGGGACTAGGAATGTGGCCTTTATTTCCATATCCATCCTGTGCAGTCTGTGGTTACCTGGAGGAAAGGAGAGAGTCCAGTCCAGAAAGGGTGCCCCACGGACAGAATCCAACTCTGCTCCCAGTACCACTGGGAAGCTTAGCCCACTTTGCAGAGGGAAATGTGAAGGTGCCAGGGTTCCAGGATTTACTGGGCAGCCCTGGGAGGAGTTAGGAGGTCACACTGCACAGGCACCATTCAGGGAATTCGCTGTAGCTGGTGAACTCCAACTCCACTAGATATAAGCTGTGTGGCTCAGAGAAAATGGCTGGCCTTTCTGAGCCTATTCACCTGATTGTTTTCCAGCCAACAAATATTTAATGAACACCTACTATGTGCCCCACCTTGTACTGAACACTGGAGGTGCTACAGCACACAAGGGGAACTTGCAAATATTCCTCAACATATGATGGGGTTACAGTCTGATAAACCCACCGCACGCTGAAAATACGGCAGGCCGGAAGGGCATTCAATACACCTAACGTACCAGCATCATAGCGTGTCTCAAAATGCGCTCGGAACACTTGCATTAGCCTACATCTCACACAAAGCCTATTTCCAATGAAGCGTGGAACACCTCAGGTCATTTGAGAACCATCTGAAAGTGAAAAGCAGAATTGGCATGTGTTCGCACCTTGGCAAAGTTAAACAATCGTTCAGTCAAGTTGGGGACATACAGTCTAAGAGGGAAGAAAGACAGCAAACAAGTGTGCAGACGTGAGCCTGCTTCACCCGGAGCTCAGAAGGGGACAGTGGGGTGCAATGGGAGAGAGCAACCGGGGAAGGACCCTATTTAGATAGGGTGTTGTGAGGATTAAATGAGATAATACACCCAGAGTCCTTGGCACAGAGCCTGGCACTACAAATAGGGTCCCAGGGGAAGGGGAAGGAGTCAAGATCGAGGCCACTTTCTCCCAGCATAGGTGAGAGGCCAGAATGGAGCCCACCTGGCCGAGGAGGAGAGAGGATTCCCAGGTCCCTGCTCCAATGACCTGGATGCTAGGACTCGGGGACAGTGGCTGCTCCCAGGGCTGCACCGGGGGGGACCTTCTTCCTAGGCTCCAGAGAGAACTTTCAAAACCTCTGCTGTCGGTGGTGCCTAGGGCTGGAGCCCGCTCTGACACCCTCCCTGGGTATAGTCCCAGCCTGGGATTCAGCCCTGTTCCCGCCCCTCCCTTCCTTGCCACCCTTTTGCTCTGGAACCCTGAGGTGGGAAGAGCCCAGCAGAGCTGCCTGAGCTCCGGCTGGAGAAGCCGGCATCTTTCAGGGATTCAGAGTTGGGACTGATTCGATCCCTCTCTGCAATGCCCCTGCCTGCAGCCCAGGTAGCACAGAGGAGTCTAGCTCCCTTCCCAAGCCTCCTCCTTCTCCCCTGGACACCCGGTCCCCAGCCCACTGCTGCACTGCCCACTCCCCACCCTCCAGGTGCAACCTCCAGGCTCCCCTGGGGCAAGAGAGGCCCTTGAAAACCATCCCGAAGGAGAAACTCTTGCCAGGTGTCCAGGGGACCTCGTGACTTTTCCCTGTCCCTGGGGGTCTCCTCTGCCTTTAAAAAAAATGTTTTATTTATTTATTTTTTTATAAAGAGAGAGGGACAGAGAGAGAGAGAGAGAGAGAATAAATTTTATTTAGTTTTTCATGTGGCTTTTGTTGCTCCAACACTTCGTTGTGTGTGTATGTGGTGCCAGGGTTCAAACCAGTGTCCTGGTGCATGCCAGGCAAGCACAGTGACCACTGAGCCACCACCGAGCCACTGCTCCAGCCTTGTTTTATTTTTTAATAATATAAAAAAATTTATTAAAGCTGCTGAAGAGAAACTGAGGCGACACGCAGAGTGATCTTCCTGCACACAGCTGCCATGAGCACCAAATTCTTTCCTGCCCAGTCTCGGATTTTGGACCCAGTGTCCTATTCTGGTTCTGTTTCCCCCTCCCTGCTGCCAAATCTGGTGCTCACTACATCAGTGGCGCACCAGGTAACCTACCAGCGCCCGTGGCACCCTGGGGGCCAGGTCACTGATGTCCTTCCTCGCCCTCCCCCTTCCTCCCTGTATCCAGTCGAAGGATCTGCAGAGGAGGGTGTATGACAGGGGCTTGGGGTTGGAACACGTTCTTCATCTCCAAGGTCCCCGGCCACCTGCCCCTGTGAGATCCCGGGTAGGTAGAGACAGTGTGAGGCCTGGGCAGGACAGAGAGCAGAGGAAATGTAGGCCTCTCTGTGCACCCTCCGACTTCTTGTAAGAAGTTAATAAAATCACAGGCAAGGATGACCCAGAGGACATGATTTACTGAGGCTGGGGAAAAGCTTTCAATAAGGTCCCTCCATAAAAGGCCATTAAGGGAGTGGAGTAACCGCAGGCTAAGGGGCAAGCTACAGCTTCCAGAGTGGCTTAAGCAGAGGAATTAAAGAGGCTTTGGGAGCCGAGAGGCATTGCTAATAACCACACAGGCCCTTGTAAAGCCGTTTCACCTGGGCCACGCAGGTGCTGACCCCAACTCTCGCCCTAGTGGAGATGGAAGGGACAAGCAGGTTGGGGGACGGGCTTTCCCCACCCAAAGGCTGCAGAAGCCCATGGGAAGGCAGGGGTCTTGGAACTCAGGCGTCCCTGCCAGGTCCCGTGTGACAATTTCTGGTGATGGAGATGAGGCTCTGGAAAGGAAGGGAGGCTGTGACCACTGAGTGAATGCATCCGACCTCCAGCCTCACCAGCAGGGCAGGGGGCAGATGGGCCATTCTGCAGAGAATCACCTTTCCCAAAAGCAGGTCCCGGGGACTGGAGCATCCCCTGAGGAAGAAGAGGCTGCTGTCTCTGGCCTCCTTGCTTTGGGGACTTTACTGGATCATGAACACCAGACAGAAGAGGCCTGGGTCTCCCCTTGTACAGGGGCCACCTATCCCACCCCAGTCTCCCCCTGTTTGGTGACAGGCGTCTTTCTTCCTGGGTGAAAAATTCTAAGTCCATCAGGTCCCACCTCATATTTAGGCTCAGCTCCAGCTCCTCTGAGCTGCACCCCACCCTTCTCCTGCTCTGCATGATGCAGACAATGACTCTACTTCCAGAAGTTTCCAGCCTAGCCTAAGCCAAACCTAGGTGCAAGGTTCCTTCCTCCCATCAGTTCTAGCTTTGGGTCTTCCCACAGGCCTGTGTTGCTGGAGACGGGAGGGCACAGCGAGGCCACTGGAGAATGGTGACCACCTCCCCGGGAGCTAGGTTCTAAGCAGGGCCACCTGGCACCTCTATCCCAGCCCCATCAGTTCTGCCCTTCTCTGTGAGTTCACCTTCCCAGAATTTATGTCTCCTGCTGAAAATAGCATTCCTTTTAAATGTTTCTGCACTCTCAGATCATTCTTTAACTGTGCATATGAACTGGCAAAACGACTTCATCTCCACACAACCCCATTACACCTCCGCTCCGCCCCATCAACTCGGGGCAACTTCAGAACAGTCCCCAGGGCCTGAGACTTCCAGCTGCAGAGGGCTGGATGCCACCAGGAGGGCCCACTGGGCTTTACCAACACAGGCAGGGACTGGGGTTAGAGACCCCAGGGGAAGCCACCACCTTGGCCACCCCTTTCTGAGTTACTGAGAGGCTTCGCCTTGGAGAGTGACTCTCTCATCTTGCAGCTGAGGAAGCTGAGCGTGAGAAATGAAGCCAGGATTTGAACCCAGGCATTCCGGTCTAAGTCCAAGCCTTGGCCACTACAAAGGGGGGATGCAGAAAGTAGGCATGGCAGGGTGTGGTCACCCAAGCAAGGGCAAACAGGAGATGAAAGTGGACCTCTACTACTTATAGGTCTCCACTACAATAATGCATTTAACCCTCATTACAATGCTGTGAGCTAAATACCATTTCCACCATTCTATAGATAAACTGGTGCACAGAGAGGTTAAGTAACTTGCCCTAGGATGTAGAGCAGAGCCAAGGAGTCAGTTTTAACCTCCACGGGATACTGCCCCTTGACAATGACAGGGGAGCCCATTATTAACTCCACTCTTCCATCATTAGCAGCTTGTAACTCTTGCCCTGAGTCCGATGGGACTTTCAGACCTGACCGCCTTTGTGAAGCCAGTGCAGCCTCTCCTACGGCTCCAGTGAAGGTGTCAGGGGTTCCACCCTGGACTCTGCCCTGCACCCCACCCAGTTTCAGATGGCAGGGGGATCCAATTCCTGAGATTGCTCCAGAGCCACCTGTACACCAACCCCAGGAGACAGGCAGAGTGCGGGGCAGTGGGCAGGGCTGCTGAGGTGGCACCAGGGTCCTCCCTCCCTTGCTGGGAGACAGCAGTCCCGGGGCCTCCCTGATGTGACTTAACAGACAACGACAACCTTTAATGTCCGCTCTGTTATAATCTCCTTTATCTTAATACAATCTCTCCCTGTTGAACTCTCCAGAGTCCCACCCGCTATTTTCAACGGAGGGATTTTTTTTTATTATTATTACGACTTGATACTGTGATTACCGTCGAACTCTCAGTCTTTGTGGAGGGGAAATTAATAAGTTTTTCTTAAGTACTCTGCAGCGGCGCGGCATACTGATCAGGCTGCTCCATCCGGGCGGGAGTCAATTACCAACCTGGCCTCTCGCCTGTTGAGACCCAGCAGCTCCTACGGTTGTCTGGGGGGAGCTGGTCCCTAGGTCCCAGGGCTTCCAGTAAGGGCTGGGCATCCCCCAGGGGTCAAGGGTCCAACCTGCTCCAAGCTCACTGTGCCTGAGGGTGGGAATTAAGGATGCTGGGGTCTCAGCACCAGAAGAGACCTTAGTTTTTGGCTTGTTCAGTCTTGTCCTCCCACGTTACAGGTGGAGGAACTGAGGCTAAGCAAGATGTGACCTGCCTGCCATAGACAGCTGGTGACAAGGCTGAGGCCACTGCTCCTAGGGTGACATTCTGGTGCTCAGACTCACTTCTTCTCTAAGACACGTTCCCCCTCCGCCTGGCTGCAGTCTTGTCTTTGTTCTGTCCTAACTGGGCTGAAGGAGTGACAAGAGGCATCCCTCATCCCTGCAGGAGAGCAAGAGAAAACACAGCCTGTCCCCACGATCCTGCTCCCACACAACACCAGTCACGCTTGGCTTGTCAAGTCAGACACCGGAGACTCCATCAATCTCCAGGAAGTTTTGCCCCCCAGCCAGACACTGGGAGCACCAGGAAGATGACAGCCATCAAAGGAAACTCAGATTGAAGGCTTGAAGCTGCCCCTGGAGGTCAGGACTCAGGTTTCTCTGGCCCCTGGGGCAGGAGAGGTCTGGTCCTGACATCCTTGCACCAGCAGACACAACCATGGATTCAGCACCCAGGCCCTGACTCCTGTTCGGCCTCACGCTGGGCGATCTGCCATTTCTCTGATTGCAGAATGAAGACACAGAGCCACCTGTCACCTACAGACATCATCTGGGAGGAGAGATGAGAAGAAAGACACACAAGATCTGGTGGAGAAACACACCAGATCCAAAGGCATCCTGTTATGACAGGGCAATTCATTCATCCATTCGTCCATTCATTCAATAAATAGCACCTGTGAAGGGCCCTGTCCTGCTCCAGAGCCAAAGGTGACCACGGAGCCAGAAACCACATTCAGTGACTTCGGCTGGAGGCGATTGCTACATGTGCTGACATAGGGAGAGGTGGGGGGCAAGAGGTTAGGGTCTCCCTGTGCCCTGTGCAGAGGGGACTCAGAGGGTTGGAAGTTCCACCTTCCTGGACCAGCTGTGGTCCCACAGCTGTCTAGCAGTTTGACAGGCCCCAGGTAGGCGTGGAGATGGGCTGGGTCAAGAGCTTGGGTGGGCCCTTGGGTGGGGAGTAGACTTTGGAGCTGAGCTGTGACCACAGAGTGATCCACATTACTCTTTCAAGTAAATTAAACGCATTCATCTGTAATGAGCAGAGCTACCCAGCAGGCCACAGCACCCTCCGCACATGTGGCTGGTGCAAGAAGACTTGGGGTCATCTCCCCAGGAGAAAGAGGGAGGATGGGCTTGGGTGCTCTGGGTAGGGGAGAGACGTCTGTCCCTTCACATGTGCCCTCTGTCCTCAAGACCTCCTTGGGTTCCCTGCATGGCCACAGTCTACTAGCACATGAGCACCAGGAGGCAGGGACCTCATTGGCCTGGTTCCCTGTTTAGCCAGCCCCAGAATCTAGAGGATGCCTAGCACATAGTAGGGACTGGGTGGTATTTGTTTCCTCACCTCTGGACATTCCTACAAGTAGAGTACTCTGCCTGTGACATTTTTCACTTTTCCTGGCCAGTCCCCAGATCCTCAGGCCTCTGGTTTCCTGACCCCCAGGGGAGGCTAGGTACTTCCTGGTTGGTCCCTGGAGACTCAATGCTCAGGCCCCGTGAAGTTAACACACGCCTTACAATGGCTTATGTATGCACCTCTCTGTACCCGCAAGTCGAGACGGGGAGTATGGGTCTACCATGGTATTCCCAAGTCTTAGCCCAGTGTTTGGAACATAGTAGCTGCTCAGCAAATCTTTGCTGCATGATAAATCCAGGAACCGGTGCTTGAGGAAGAGAAAGGCAGCTGCTGGCCTGCCCTGAGCTACACAGTGGACTGGGCCTGGGCAGTGGGCAAGGCAGAGGGGGAAGACAGAGGCTGACCACACTCTCCGCCACCTCCCAAGACAGACACTCGGGCTCCTCCTCCAGCACCGCGCATCTCCTGGGATCTGCATTTTAATACTGAAGGTTCTGGTCTCACTGGAAAGAGCTTCCTGTGTCTCCAGACGGGGCCAACCTTTCGGGACATCCCTGTCTCTGGAAGCTTCTTGGCAAAGTGCATCCCCAGGGCCAGTCCTTTGTGCACCATCCCCACCTGCAAAGCCCAGAAAGGCACGTGGAGCTCCCTCTAGCGGCGGAAGGCGCGGCGGCTCAGTTTGAACTTGACCCGGGCAGGATGATCAGGCGGGTGTCCCTGACCCCAGCAGCCTCGGGAAAGGAGGGAACACGGGAGTGCTCGGGAAGCTGGAAGAGGCAGGAGAAATACTACAGGGGCGGCTGTGGGCAGACTTGGGTGGGCGGGCCAGAGACCAGGAGAGGGAAATCAGGTCCAGGCGAGGCTGGCTCCTCAGTGGGCATAGGAGAGGTGGCTTGGGGTGGGCGCTTCGTCCGGGACTCGCCTTTGTGGCTCCCTATTTTCTTTCTTCCCCGTATGGAAAATCATGCTGCCATTGATGATGGGTAACTGGCCCTGACCTGGACCCTTTTCTTGCAGGAACGGAGGGAGTTTCTACGTGTGACAAACCGATGACTGAGCCTTTCGGGGGCTCCCTGATTCCTCTCCTGGAAGAGCCCTGAGGCAGGAGGGGAGGTCGCTAGCCAAGAAAAGGGAGGGCGAGGATTTTCCTAGGATGCCCCTGTTACTTCTGCAGCCCCGCCCACCTCTCATTCTGACAGATTGGCCCTGGTGAGTCTGTCAATCAAGGGTCCTGCCTCCTCCCAAGGGGCAGGTGGGCACGTGGCTGGGCTAAGCCAATCACCGTACACACGGTGGCAGCAGTGATTGGTTGAAGCTTGGGCTTGGGACCCAAGCAAAGCAAACCTGTCCCTTGCGGACTGGAAGCGGCAGGCGGGTGGGAGGTTTCGCAGGGCCTTACCCGGTTGGTGGGGGTTTATCAGGTGACTCTGGTGGAGTTGCTGGTGTGGGACTGAGCTCAGGGACCTGGGTTACCACTATTCCATACGGTACCTTGTGTCAACTAGGAATGGGGGGACTCCTGGTGGATGAATCGGGGAAAGTGTCCCTCTGGGTCAAAACCTTCTTGCACCAGGACATGAAAGTTGGTCAGCAGAGCGTTGGCTGTTCAGCTCCAACTCCGCCTCTTAACTGGGCGCCTCTGTGCAGTGCCCAGACTGCCAACATACATGGCCCTGCCTTCCCTGCCATGAACGGCTGGTGACTGAGGCACAAGGAGAAGCGGCCAGATGGCATCGTTTGATCCTTAGATCCGCCCCTGGCTTCCCCTGTCGGGAGCCAAAAAAGGCCCTGTGCTGCCTCAGCTACTAAGTTAGGTTTCTGTGACTTGCTGCTGGAGTGTCCTGATTAGGACAGCCAGTCAAGTCTATGCCTACAGTTTGCAAGGGGACCTTGGTCCAGTCCCTCCAAACCCGACCTGCTCCCTGGCCACCAGGGGCATCCAGGCCTAGAAGAGCCTGGTTTGAAGGAACCGGGCTCAAGTTCAAAGCACTAGACCTGACTTCTAGGTCTGCCGTCTGGTCCAGGAGCCAGCCTCCTGGGTTTGGATCCCTGTAATCGGGGCAGTTATTAACCCCACTTGGCCTCCGTTTCCTCGTCTGTAAAATGGAGACGCTAGCAGGACCTCCTGCACAGGGTGACTCCTGCATGATGATCAGTGTCTCCTTAACCCCTGGCACGTGGCAAGCAAATGTCAAGGGACCACGTCAGCTTGGAGTATCACTACTCATCGGGAGAAGGAGAATGAGCATGCAGAAGACCTTGGGCAGGTCAGTAGACGGGGCTGGCACCTTTGTCTCTGGCACCTGGCATGTGCTCATTGTCAGATGAACCTAAATCTTCCTTTGTTTCTCTGAAAGTGTTGAGCGGAGTTCTCCTGCCAGAGCCAAGTGGACACAGGCCATCACTTCAGCTAGAAGCCAGGCAAGGAGGGAAAAAATGCTCATGCATATAGTTCCTGTGTGAAAGTTCTCCTGGGATGCTGCTGGCAAGGAGCCTTGGCAGGGCACGGGCAGTACCCCCCACCCTCCCCAGCCGCACCCTACCTGGAGAAAAGGAGCAGCAGGGTCCCACACTTGTCATCCTACCAGAGACATGGCCTCTTGTGCTCCCCATGCTAATGTTGGCCTTTGACTCCCAGTGCAAGCCACAGTTAGCACCCAGCCAGTCTGGACCATTTACAGCGGTGTAACAGAAGCACAGGCTGGAGAGGGGCAAGAGATGGGTGTCCCCATCTATAAAGCGGGAATAAGTAGGAATTGGAGCAGTGGCTCAGCAGTTGGAGTGCTTGTCTGGCATGTGCGAGGACCCAGGTTCAAACCCCAGCACGACATATACAACTAAGCATCGGAGAAATAAAAACCAGATCCAGATGAAAAGATAAATAAAAGTGATTCTCTCTCTCACACACACACACACTCTCTCTTTAAAAAGAAAATACTGGGGGGTTGGAGTGGTGGCTCAGCGGAGCACTTGCCTGGCATGCATGAGGACCTGGGTTCAAACCCCAGCACCATATAAACAACTAAGTGTCCGAGAAACAAAGGCCAGACAGAAAAAAATATTGATTCTCTCTTGCTCTCAGTCTCTCCCTCTTTCTCTCTTTAAAAAAAAAAAAAAATGGATAAGCAACATTTGCCAAGGCGACCTATGAGGAATCAATCACCCAGGCTCCCAGAAATCTGAGATGGGGACACCGTCCACCTGTATGATGGCTTGCGTTCCCTGCGTTTTGAGGGGGTAGACCAAGAGCTGGAACTAAAGTTGATTCTCTAGAGGTGAAGAAACTGAGGCAGAGAGGAGGAGGTGACCCAGCAAGGTCAAGAAGAGGCTGCTCCAGGGCTGCTGGGGAGCCAGGTCCCAGCACATCCACTTGTGATCTTTAAGTCACTTAAGCTCCTGAGTCTCGGTTTTGTCCTCTGTAACATGGGCAGATAGTGATGGGAAGAGGTAAAACCCATCAGATCGTTAATGAGATGCGTTCAGGGTGGTCCGTGCGCCTGTCTCTTGCAGGCACGAAGTGTGTTGTTAGTAGCGTTCCCATCAGCAAGCGAAGAATCCCTCCTGTTTCCCCTTTTCGGGGGGAGCTGGGTTTTCGGCTCTGTTCTGTCTTGCTTTTCCTGCTGCTCTGGCTTTTTTTCCTCTCCCGGAAACATCTTCCAGAAAGCTGTTTGCTGCTATAAAAGCAGATTCCCGGCATGGAGGGGCCCCAGGAAATGGGGAGAGCATTTGGCAGCCTTTGTAGTCCCAGGGGGCTTGCGCCACCAGAACCCCCTCCCTCCACAGCAGATGGAAACTTCCTGTGGTACAGGAAACCCAGAATTCAGCATGGGCTTCGGCTCAGCATGGGAGAAGAAAGCACAGCTCCCTCGGGAGCTGCTGGGAAATCCTGCAGACACACTCCTCCGCTCCTCCGGTCCCTAATTTTCAGAGATGATGGCTTACGGAGACCCCTGTCTTCCAGTCTGAATCTGCAGCCTAGGACTACAGCCGTCATCGTCATCGATGTAAACTAATGAAAGGTTTTCTGAGCTTGGGGGCTGTTGATAACCCTCCCTGCGCTGTTGTTACGCGGGTCTTTGAAGCAGAGAGCAAACCTCAAAGGTGGATCATCTAATGCCTCCCCATGAGAGAAAGAAAGCCGGGCTGCCGCCACCTCCTCCCTCCTGCTTCCTGCCCCTGCCAGCAGCTGGGAGGCAGAGGAGCGGGAGGGAATCCAGGCTGGTGGGGTCTTTGGGGCCAGGAAAGGCCCGCATGAAAGAGGTCTGGACTTAATGGTGGCGATGGCGGCACAACAGCAGGAAGGTGCTTAATGCCACTGAAATGTGCGCGCTTAACAAAGTGATAGTTTTACATTACACATGTATTGACATCTTTGAAAGTTTCTTTAAGTACATTTTTAAATTACAAAAGACCACAGCCCTTTGACTGCACTCTCACCGCAACCCAGGAAGACCCCATTTTCTGAACTCTGAGAACGAAGCTACCCTGAGGCCTCACAACCTGTGACCAGGTTAGACTTCCAGGTGTCTAACCTCTGTCTTTCTTGCTGTATTCTGAACCCAAATCCCTGCCTGATGGTTTGTGGCTTCCTCATGGGAAGGGAAGTTAGCCCCATGTGACAGATATAATAACGTGAGGTTGGCAGCCGGGCTCTGGGGGATGATTGGGGTTCAACTCCTAGCTCTGCTGCGTCAGAGCTGTGTGGCTTCAGCAAGCTGCCTACCCTCTCTGTGGTCAGTTTTTTCATCTGTGAAATTGGGGGCGCCTACCCCACACAGGGCCTGGAAGGAGCTCTTAATTTTGCCATGCACTGTCCTTGCGGTTGGCGAATTCTCGGCAAAGGTGCGTTCATGTGGTCCCCAGTGTCCCCAGCCCTCCATCACAACTAACAGCATCTTCTTTGGAGGTGAAAGATGTGGCGATGAAGGATGCAGCAAGGAGAGGGCCGAGATGGAGGGAGCGGGTGGAGGCCGGAGTGGGAGGCCAGCAAGGATCGACCTCCCATACTGAAGTTGTTCACTCCAGGATTCTGATGAAGGGTCTTGGGACACTGATGTCACAGCCTATAGGAACTGGCCACTCTGACCGCAGATACAGCCACCTGTAGGACTGCATGACTTCCAAGGCCACTTCATAAAGCAGCTCGCAGTGCAGCCCTGTTCTCTCTTGGATCCTCACTCTGGGGAGGCCCCACCATGTGGTGAGGCCCCTGGGAGGGGACATCTAAGGCCTCCTGCCAGCACCATGGCATGAGCCATCTGGGGACTGATCCTGCAGCCCCCTTAAGCCCTCAGGTGACCAAGCCTCAGCTAAGCCGCTCCCTGGTTCCTGACCCACAGGAGCCAGCAGGGATAGAGGTTGATGGCTGCTGTAAGCTGCTAAGACTGGGGGAGCCTGGCTAACTAATCCAGCTGGGGAGGGAGACGGGCAGGCAGCACCCGGGTGACCTCGTCCTGCAGCCTTCCAGGAGCCTCCCTGCACTCCCACCCGGCTTGTGTGCAAGGAAAGCCATTGGTGTTTTGCCCCGTCTGGAGCAGGCCTGCCCTGCCACCTCTGTGCCTTGACTATCTGCTTTCCAGTAGCTCAGGCTGACGGGGCTGGTGAGCGGGCGGCTGGCCGGCTGTGTCTGATAGAGAGACTGCAGCTGAGCCCTATAGATTTTAATCCTTTCCCTCTTTAATCTTCCGTTCTCCTCCCCTGGTTCACAGGTTTCCTCCGCACTGCAGAGTTTCAAGAGATAACAGCCACAGATGCACACCACCCTCCCTCTGCCTCTGCGGGAGAGGAAATCAGCTCACAGGAAGCCACAGGAGCTCTTATCAGCTTCAGGGCCAGGAGAAGCCTGTGGGTTTTGGGACCCAGGAACCTCAGCCCCAGGATGTCGTTTCCAGCTCTGTCCTGCCAAAATCCTGAAAGCCCCCCACCTCCGTGGATTGGGTGCTGGAGGCCTCCCTACCCCTGAAGTGGCCACGCCCAGGAACCTGCCAGGCAGGGACACTAACTAATTTTTCAAGGCCAGGGACTTGCAGTTGGATAGACCTGGGAATAAATCTCAGCCCTGCCATTTCCTGCTGTGGGACCTCAGACAAATGGCTTGGTGTCTTTGGGCCTGCAACAAAGCACTCAGCAAACAGGAGGGGCCTCACACTGGAGTCTGCAGTGACTTCCCTGACCTCGGGTGCCCACAGCCCCCAGCAGCCTTTCTCTCAGCAAACAAGCAAGCAAGGAAGCTTCTCCAGGCTCTGAGCACCGTGGGCTGGGGAGCCAGGCAACATCAGGACATTAAGCCATCCATCCTTCAGGCCAAAGAATCCCCACATAACAAATTCGTTCTGCGCCGTGAAGAGGTTGGCTGTGCCCTGCTCGGGGCATTTGAAATCTGAATTGCTGCCTTGGCACTTTGGAGACACAGGAGAAGAAACAAGCTCAGGGTCTCTGGGAAAAGACCTTTAAACCTGTTTTAGAAATCAGTCGCCCGAGAACACATGTGCCCCCCAGACCTGGAATGAAGGGAGTGGGCCCTGGAGGGCAACAGTGTTCGAGGGAGGGTAGGGTTCAGGAAAAGGGTGTGGCAGGGGCACTGTGACACCCCGGTCTCCTGGGCGATGCCGTGCCCCAGCCCCAGGGAAGTTCGGGGGCAGTGGAGCGAACAGCACCCTCATGGTGTCAGGATGAGCCCATGCTCGGCCTCCTCCCCATGGCCATGCACAGTTCCTCTTCCTCACCAAGGCCCAGGCTGCCTTTGCTGTTCACCCATTCACTCGTTCACTGAGCACTCCTGGGTGCCAGGGAGCAGAGAAGGGTGGAGTTGAACACAATTCAGGTTCTGAACTCTGGATAGTTCCCCTCTTGGCTGTTCATAAAGGAATAGATAGAGTATTTCAGGGCCGAGGGGATGCCAAAGGTGGTAAAAACTTTCCAATTCAGACTGCAAAAGCCTTCACAGAGGAGGGAACATTTCAGCTGGGTCTTGAAGACTGAATAGGAGTTCGTTTCAGAAAGAAAAGGAGCAAGAGGAGCAGGGAGGCATTCCAGGAAGAGAAAGCAGATAGTCAAGCACAGAGGTGGCAGGGCAGGCATGCTCCAGATGGGGCAAAACACACAGTGGCTTTCACTTGCACACAAGCTCGGGTGGGAGTGCAGGGAGGCTCCTGGAAGGCTTCCATGGAGCTCCACTGAGTTCCACGCTGCAGGGCGAGGTCACCCGGGTGCTGCCTGCCCGTCTCCCTCCCCAGCTGGATTAGTTAGCCAGGCTCCCCCAGTCTTAGCAGCTTACAGCAGCCATCAACCTCTATCCCTGCTGGCTCCTGTGGGTCAGGAACCAGGGAGCGGCTTAGCTGAGGCTTGGTCACCTGAGGGCTGCAGGATCTGTCCCCAGATGGCTCATGCTATGGTGCTGGCAGGAGGCCTCAGATGTCCCCTCCCAGGGGCCTCACCACATGGTGGGGCCTCCCCAGAGTGAGGATCCAAGAGAGAACAGGGCAGCACCGCGTGCTGCTTTATGAAGTGGCCTTGGAAGTCGCTGTCATCTCTACGGCAGCCACTGGCTACTCAGATCAGCCCGTTCCGTATGAGAAGGCCACTCGCAGACCACAATATCAGGAGCTGGAGATCTCTGGGGCCATATTGGAGGCTGGCTGCCAGCCCCCTCCCTGGGGGCCCTCCTGAGGTCAAGCCCGGGTCTGCAGCATTTCAAGGAAGCAGACACAGACTTCAAAGCTGGCCCTTCCAGAAGTTCACAGGATGCTCTTTGAGGCTCCCTTCTAGCAGCAACCAGTCTGTTGGGTATGTTGTGGGACATGTGGTGGTGCCAACTGTCTGGGTCTGGAAACCACAGACTCTAGGAATGCGTAAGACTGAGCCCTCCCTGCCCACAGGGCTTGTGGAGTGCTTATCCCCAAAGAGTGTCGAGAATGTGCCCCTCAGCCATGCTGCCAGTTGGATGACCAATGAGGTCCAGGCAGGGAGCCTGTGTGGACGTTGAAGGCGCAGGGAGGCTGTAAAGGCCCGCCGGGTTGCGAGCTGCTCAGACCTGCCTGCCCGAGGGCTGCACTGGCCTTGTGTGATTGGAATGCCAGGCAGCGCCTGCAGACAATTTTATCACACCCTGTATAATGTGTAAATACCATTAAGTTGGACAGATTTTCTCATTAATTCTCGGTCCCAGTGACAGACCAGGAATTAACACAATTGATTTTCCAGTCCCTACTCATTATCAATCATCCCCCCAGAACTTAGTCACATTTCATCTGTTCCACCTGGGCCCCAGCATCCATCCGCGGCTTCAACATATATTAAACTAATAAAGAGCAATGGGTACTGCCGTGCCAGCCCTGGAAACGGGTGGGATGAGCAAAGGGACCAATCTTGGAAGAAAGTTGTTTCTGGGGCCTCTGGACAGGAGGAATGGGCAGAGGCTGGGCAAGCATGGCCCTGGCGGCTAGAATGTGGCGCTGGCCAGTGAGTGTCAGGAGAGGCCTTTGGTCACTCTATCAGTGGTGAACTGTGGGTGACCAATGGCTCCAAGGCTTAGTGGCTCAGCTGCGATTGTTTATTTGCTCCCGGTACTGTGGGTGGACCACTGGCCGGGGCTCGCTCATGTGGCTGCAGCCAGCCTGGGCTGGGTTGGCCGGTGGTGCTTGGTGCTGGCCGTCGGCCGGGTGGCCTAGGACCTCAGCTGGGGTGGTTTGTCTCCACTCCACATGGCTTTGAGTCCTTCAGGAGGATGGGGCGGACAGATATCACATGGCACTCAGGAGGCCCCAAGAGGGCCCAGCAAGGTGTGGGCTGGGAAGCCACACACACTGCGTTTCACCGTATCCTCCAAGGTGAGTTGAAGACCTTTCCAGAGTCTCCCCTCTGGATGACAGGGGCGGGCCAAAGGTATGATGCACACAGGTGCACCCCAGGGAAGGGGCCTTTCCAAACAGGACAGCAGGGTAACCAGGCGGAGGTCAGGTTCTGGGGCTTCTGCAGGGCAGCTGCTTTTTGATCTTTCACACCAACAAGAGAAGGGGCTCTCACCCTGCAAGGCTTTTCTTTGGTCCCCATCCAAAGAAGAGACCGATGTGCACTGCAGCTACTGGAGCAGCAGTGGCATCCAAGGCTGAGCCAGGGGACGGGGAGGGAAGAGATGATCTGTGTCCAACTCTCTATCCTGCCTCAGTCTTCCTTACCACCCAGATGGCTCCTGGCCATCTCACCCCCAAAGCTAAGCAGCATGTGTTCAGAAATTGCTTATTAATTCTATTTATGTACTTTTTTTTTTCTGTATGGGGGACTGAACCCAGGGACACTTTGCCACCAAGCTATATCCCCAGCCCTTTTCAGTTGTTATTTCAAGACAGAGTCTTGCTAAGTTGCTAAGGCTGGCCTCAACCTTGCGATCCTCCTGCCTCAGCCTCTCAAGTAGCTGGGATTACAGGGGGTCACCACCACGCCTGACCCAATGAATTTTAATATGAGTCAGAGTACGCACACTTACAGAAGAAAATCTTACACCAACACGCACATGTTGTGTGCAACACAACTCATCCTGAGCCCAAGGCCATTGTGGATCATCCACTGCCTTCAACCACCCCGACAGAGTCCATTCCCTCTCGATGACAGCATAGCAGTACCACAACCTCTACTTCACAAAAGGCTTTCTGGGTAAATTTTTCATTAAGGTGTCACATAAATTCAGCAGAGTACACAGATTTTAAATGAACTCTTTCAAGTTCAAGGAATGTCAGTGCCCACAAGCCCCTTTCTGCACCCCCCAACAAGGGCAACTACCATCTAAATCTCTGACTGCATGGATTAGTTCCATGGTGTTGTGTGTGCATGAGGAACGTGTTTTAAGGAGCCGTGGCCTAGGTAGGGACACGGGCTGTCATAGCCTCCCGCACTGCTGTTGGATGAGAAGCCCCTACGTGTGGGTCAGGAGATGGCCTTCCTGCTTCTCAGCCTCCTCCAGGTCCTCATGTGTCCACGTCAGGCCAAAGTCCTTTGCTCCACAAAGCATCTCTTTTGCCACACGGAGTCTGCACATGAAGGGGGCAGACAGGAGGGAGGAAGAGTGGGGGAGGGAAGCAAGGGCCACCAGAGGTCAGCCAGCCTTTGGGGACTTCTGGGCAGTGTCCTTCCATTCTCTCCTGGACAGTGCTCTTCATCTAAGCCCTTATCTGTGTTCATGGCAAGGCCAGTGGGGGAGAGGCTTTGGGACAGACCCATCCTCAGTGCTTCCTGGAGCAGAAAAAAGCATATGGGACACAGGGCCTGGAGGCTGGGGCTGCAGGGCTACCCCTTCCGACCCACTCAGCTCGGCATTCAGTAAATTCATGCGCTCCCCTAGCCCACCTAGAATTATCCCTGATGAACTGATGATAATAGCCATCTTTATGAATTCTAATGTGCTTCTTGATGTGATGTCTTCAGAAGCTGTGCTATGAAAAGGTGAAGCGGGTTCTGAATACTAAGAAGGACGGGGTTACAAAGAGCATCTCTGCCCGGTGGGCACTCCCTGGCACCTGTCAGGTGAAGGGGTGGTGGATAGGCTCTCTTCCAGCGGTCTTGCAGGTGGACCCAAGCACCTTCTGCCCTTACGAAGCCCCCGATCGGGAGGCTGCTGTGCACACTGGCCATCAGCCCCTCAGCTCAGCATGGGAGCTGGGTGTGAGCCAGGAGAGGGGTCGGGGAGCAGATGAGATTCTGCCCCTTCTGCCCCACAGGGACAGAGATGGCTCAATTTGAGCTTCCCAGTTTTGAAAGTCACTAAGCATAAAAATGCGGCCCTCCTCTCCAGCGAGGGCCAGAAAGGCTGGGCTCGTTCTTCGCCGCTCTCATCCTGCCAGCATCAAAGCAGAAGGGTGACGCTGGTAACGTGTGAGGAAGTCCTTCCACATGCCCAATTCTCTCCTACGGACCCTTAGGCCTGCACCCCAGGGCAGCAGCTCAGTCTCTCCTTGCTCTCATCAAAGCTTGTCCATCTTGCGTGGCCTGGATCTCCTGTTCTCCATGGTGACAGGCAGACTGGGTTTTGTTTTGTTTTTTTTTTTTTTTTTTCCTCTGTGTGAACCTCCTCAGTTCTGTGCCAGTATTTTAGCAAGGACCTTTGGGAAATATAATGCCTTCATTCAAAGGCTGACTAATGGTGGAATTGGAAGCACCGAGGCAGGTTGATGCAGAGCTATTTAGGGGCAAGAAAGCCTCTGAGCTCCCATTAAATCACAGCAACCGCTGACCTGCTGCAAGAGGAGGGACTGTCCTTTCCAGGAAAAGTTTTTACCTACAAACCAGCATGCTGCTGTCAGGCACTGAAAGTATTTAGAAAATGAATGAAAGAACGAAAGATTGAATGAGGCTCAAAGGAGGATGGAACAAAACCTAGAGATGTCAGCAGCCCTTGACTTCTGGGAGTCAGGGCAGAAGGCCATAGGTCCCCAGCAGCCCTGCCCTCTAACATCAGAGGATAGACCCGAAGGCACCTCCTCCAGGAACAAGTCCTTTGCACCTACAGCCCTGGGTCAATGAGGCAGCTTCTCCCAGGGCTGATGCAGGAGCACTCAGGGTCGGGGGAGGATCCTCCCCTGCACCCACCCTGTCCCAAACCCCAAATCGTGCAGAAGAGCACACTTCCGGACATAGTCACAGATTCTGTCTCCATTTCGTGTTCCCCATCCTGCACTCAAGTGCCTATTAGGGACAAAGGGACAGGAATAAAGGACAATAACATCTGTTTTTCCAACAAGCTGGCGACAGTGTGGATCTGAGGGTGGAGTGCGCATCAGCACGGGGCCCAGATGCAGCCCCGCAGCTGCAGCCGCAACTGGCACTAGATCATTTCTCAGGGAGATTAGCTTCCAATCAGCGGCTCCTCGCCTGCTGGCGTTTATCCTCGCGTGGGGAGCCATCAGGAGCCCTTCAGCTAGAGGCGATCGAGCCGCCTCTTGCTTGTTTTATCCGTGTTGGGCTGGGCCTTGGTTTCAGGAGGAACCAGGAAGCCACAAGTCCTCCAGCCTCAGTCCCGCCTTCGGGAGGCTAGGACCAAGCAGGGACACTGGCCTTCGTGAGGCTGGGACCAAGCAGGGACACTGGCCTTCGGGAGGGTGGGACCAAGCAGGGACACTGGCCTTTGAGAGGGTGGGACCAAGCAGGGACACTGGCCTTCGGGAGGGTGGGACCAAGCAGGGATGACATGACCACCGCAGGGAGCATGTCAGAAGGAGCCCTGGGTTAGGAATCAAAAGACTCAGTTTCTAAGCCCAGCTCTGCCACCCACCCTGTGACTCTGGGCAGCTGTACCCATCTGGTGACATCACTAGCAAGGTACTGAAGGTCCCTCAGTTTCTTTGGCATGAAATGGGAGCTGTCATAACTCAGTCATGCAGTCACTGTGAGTCTGAAATGTGACAACCCACTTATGTGACCCTAATTCAGGTCAGATGGCAGAGGAACCAGGAGAGGGCAGTGAGACCCTGCAGTGCCTGTTTCTGTAATGGCTTCCCCTGAGACTGCTGCTCCTAAAGCTAACTGACTCCAGATCCAGGGGACTGGGATGACTTTCCAAAGTTGAATCATAAAAGCAACTGCAGCTGTCTGCCCAGGCCCTCCCCATCTCCTCCAGCACCCAGGGCAGCCAGCCCGGGAGCCGCTCCACACAGCAGGCTGCAGAGAGGCCTAAAGGGGAGGAGCGATCAGGAGAGGGACAATGGCACCAGAGGCAGCTGTGACTCTTTCAACTTTTTAGTTGATCTAAACTGAAAATGAGACCATAAAAACAACCCAACACACCACCCCTTCCCAAAGACAGGGGAAGTATTGAAAAGGAACAGCCATGGGGGCTGGGTGGGCTGGAACTGAAAAGGGCTTAGTGAACCCCGGTGTCTCCTGAATCCCCAGGACATTGGCCTTCACAGGCGGCTGTCACCCCCCCTGGGTGAGTGGGTGAAGGGCCTCTCCCGCCCCCTGCAGGCAGCTCTGGGGCACAGCCCAATGGGCTGCAGCCACCCGTGTGGCAGGAGTGGTGGTGCAGATTACACTCCGCTCTGCCTCACTTGAAGGGTTCGCTTATCTCTGCTCTTCATCCTCTGGCTGCCGCTCCTTGGGAAAGCAATAGCTTTTCTCAGCAGAGCAGCCAGGCCGGCGCCCAGCCTCTGTTCTGAGCTGGCAGGATAAGGACCGCCACGTCTCCCTGCCTCTGCCCAGAGCAGCCCTGGGCTATCGTTTGCACATGGCCCCTGAGTTTTCCTTTCATCCTTCCTGCAATAGTGGGGAAACTGGTTATTGGGTAACTGAGATTGCTTAACAAGGGCCACTCACTGCATTGGGCTGCACTGATTTTCAGCGCCTACTGAATACCCAGAACTAAGGCCCTGGTGTGGGTAGAGGGACACTCACATGTCCGTACTGCACACCCACGCACACGGTGACATGGATTTCCGGCATTTTCGGGATGGTCTTACCTTGAACTCGCACTACAACCCAGGGAGATGTCGCCTTGAACCTAGTGATGATCCCAGAGCCCCTCTGCAGGCCACTCCCAACCGTGTGCAAGACCTGCCCTCACCCAGCACAGGCCCAGGGCTGTGAAGCATGCCGATGAGAAGCCACCTCAACCATATCTGGGCCCAGACTTTTCCACAGCCACCCCATTGGTGTTCCCATCTCAGCAAAAGCAGGCTTGACTCTCCTGAAAGGCTCCAGATGACTTATCCCTTGCTTTATGCGTGGACCCCATGTTGGTGCCACAGCGGAATCCTTTAGGGAATCACCAAAGGGACTGTCGTCCATGGAGCACTGAAAATGCTGCGAGGCAGGCGGCTTATCAGCAACAGAAGCGCATTCCTCGCAGCTCTGGGGAAGGCAAGACAGACTCAGACTTGCAGTTGCTGAAGACCCACTTTCTGACCCACACACAGCTCCCTCAGCTGGGTCCTGCCATGGCAGAGGGGGCAAGGCAGCTCCTCAGGGCCTTTCGTAGACCAGCACGAATCTCACCCCTGAGGGCTCTGCTCCAATCACCTGATCACCTTCCAAAGTCACCATCTTTCGATGCCATCGCATTGGCGACTGGATTCCAACACACGAACTGAGGGACATGCACATTCAGACCACGGCACACAGCTTCACAATGAACAAGTCGTTTCTTTTCGGTCTCCCCTACTAGCTCTTTTTTTTTTTTTCTTTTTGGTACCAGGGATTAAACCCAGGGGAGTTTAACCACTGAGTCACATCCACAGCCCTTTTCATTTTTTATTTTGAGACAGGGTCTCACTGAGTTGCTTAGAGTCTCCCTAAATTGCTGAGGCTTTGAACTTGTGATCCTCCTACCTCAGCCTCCCAATCTGCTGGGATTACAGGCGTGCACCGCCATGCCTGGCTCCCTTACTATCTCCTAACCTTCACAAGGACAGGGACTTGGTCTTGTTCATTTTGCTTTCAGTTGGGCTATTTATTCATTCATTCATTTATTTATCATTTTGCAGTTTTGGGGCCCCAGGGTCTTACTAAGTTGCCCAGGCTGGCCTGGAACTTCAGATCCTCTTGCTCGGGTTCCCAAGTAGCAGGGATTACAGGTGAGCGTCACCACGCCTGGCCATTTTTAGCTTTTAACGGGGTGTCTGGCACTAACCAGATGCTCCAGAGAGTTTATGGCAAGAATAACGGAATGGACCAGGCACGTGCTGCCATCATAAAGAACAGTCCGGCCCTCTGCCCTTCAGCAGGAAGCCTCAGGTCATGCAAAAGCAGCCGCATTCTCACATGTTCACCAACAAGGAAAGGGGACTCACTTCCTGAAATGCCTACTAGGTCCCTGGCACATGCTAAGTGCTCTGTGAACACCATTTCACTTAAGCCTCAAAACACCCCGATAAGGCAAAGAAGAGGAGCTGGGAGCTCCCAGAAGTTCCACGGCTGTCTAAAGGCATTGGCCGGCATGTGAGAAGACTCCAAAGCCCAGGCTCCTGGCTCCTCGGCAGTCAGGCTCCATGTGAGCCATCATAGTGTCTTCTTCCTTCTGAGACTGCAGTTTCCTGAGGACAGGGACCAGGTCTCCTTCACCACCACACTCCCCCGAGCTAGCAGAGTGGCTGTGACATAACACTCAATAAATCATGATGGGTCTCGTGGCCACCTGCAGATGGCATCAGAGAGGATCAGAGGCCAGAAGATCCTGTGTCAGAAACCACATACTGGGGCATGGAGAATTTATTCTCTTCTGCCCTCCTCCTACCACCCTTTGTGCCTCCGTGATGACACTTGGAGTGGCACTGAGATGACTCCACTAGCTCAGTGAGAGTCCTCCTGGGACACAGCTGGCACTCAGTAAAAGTGCGTGACCCAGGGAGGGGTCAGCTGGAAGGAAGGCCTAGGTGATCTCTGGCTCCTCCTCTCCTGGGGTTCCCCAAGAGCTGAGGGACACCTCCAGTTCACAGGAGAGCTGGGTGCCTTCCCTGGGCTTCACCTCTCAAGGCCATCTGTCTTGATTAGGTATTGGCAGCCTTGGCTGATTAAAAGCCCCCACCCCCTCTTGTTTGCCTCTCAGCAAGGAGTAGGGTTTTCATTCTTCAGGAGGCTTGACCTTGACCATGGCCCTTGGCACCTGCCTCCACACTCTAGGTGTCTGCCTGTGCACCCAGAAGAGGTTGATAGAATTTCACCACCTGTCTCACAGGCAGCAATCAGGGGGCCTTCCCCAGCTTGAGAAGGGTGGAGTAGGGGACGGCTGTCTTACAGTACCTCAGTATCAGGGGGAACAATCTCTTCCTGGAAACCTGGATCCCTGCTTGTCACCTCTTCCCAGAAGCCCTCCTGACTGGCTCCATCCAGCAGCCCACCTCCACCCTCCATGCACGGGGGAAGCTGGTGTCTATTCTACTGCTAACACATATCAGCCTCCTCTGAACCCGAAGGAGGAGTCTCTGTGTCCCCCATGATTCAGGGTTCTATCACTTACTGGCTGGGTGACCCTGTCCAAGTTTAATAATCTCCCTGAACCTTATCTTCCTGTCTTATGAAAAAGAGCCCTTAATACCCTATTCATGGGGGTTGCTATAAGCATTAAAATAACAGTGCCTGGCACACAGTGAGCCTGAGATAAAGAGCTTTATTACTGTCACTCGCAGTCACTCATCCAACACTTAATTATTTAGAGGCTCCCAGGTGCCAGGAATGTGAGCTGGACCTTAAAAGACCTTCAGAGTTACTGCCAGGGGTACCCCAAAGCCACACTCCCAGCCCCCAGTGGAATTCACCCATCCTCACTGCTTGGGCTCAGTCTGCCAAACTCTCACACCTGTCCCTCCGGCCACTCCCAAGCAACTTGGTCATTCTATACCCACACACTGAGTGCCTGTGGTAAATGAAACAAAGTCCCACACACTGGTCCTTCCGCCTGCTGGGGGAAGCTGACGAAACTTGTGGACAAAGGGACAGGACACATGCTGCCCCACGCCTTCCCTGTTTAAGCCCATTTGTGGCCCCAACAAGGGTGGGAGGAAGAAAGAGCAAGGTCATAGCAGGAGTGGGGCTTTGGGGCACCCCTGCCTCTCTGGAAGCTCTTGAGGTTAGAATAGGGCTCCTGACGTCTGGCTGTCCTCCCCGACCCCAGCCTGGTTGGCAGCATGACCCTCGCCGTCCCTCCCTCCCAGAGCTCCTGCATCTCAAGGTGGGCCTTTCCCACACCCGCCTCCACCACTGTGAGCTTCCTTGTTGCCAGGGCCCCAGGCAGGGACCCGGACCGGTTTACTCCACTGTTTGGTGGCCTGGCTTTGTCACTCACCACAGGAAGGCTATCCCAATTTGAAGAAAGGCAAATCAAAAATGTCAAATGGCTGAGACCCAAGCGCAGGTTCTTGCCAGAGGCACTGCTTTTACACCAGCCAGCACAGTCTGGAGCCGGTAATGAAGGAGGCTGAGTCCATTAGCAGCGGAGCGGTGTGAGGCTCAGAGGAGAGAGCGGTCATCCACCTGCCTTCAAGAGCTTTCGGGGGTGAAGCGCACTGTGTGCGCCTATGTATAATCTTAAAAAGCCAAGAAAGGAATACCAACCCCAGCTCTGCCTATTAAAGTGGGTGGCAAGACTGCAATCTGTCACCTAGAAGAAACAGCCGTGTCTCATGGGCTCTGGCTCCTGGACTCCAGTGATCCTGTAGAAGCACCGTATGCAGTACTGGAAGCCCCCAGGTCTTCTGGCCCAAGCCCTCTCTGATGTGACTCTCCACTGCATTCTCCTGTGAAGGAGTCCTCCTTTTGCTTGCATGCCTGCAGCTACAGGGACCGCGCCACCCACTGGGGGGTTCTCAACATCCACTTACTGCTTCTGTTAATGGCTACAAAGTTCTTCCTGACCTAAAAGCTTGAACTTGGGCTATTTAACTTCTACCTATGCCTGATGCCCCTTCCCCAAGACAGCCTCCTGAGCTCCTCCATGCTGACCTGGCTTCATGTGTCCCTGCCTGGCTGCCATCTGCTTTCTGGACGAGAACCAGTTTGATAACATCTTTGAAATATGACCCCCACACTGAGAAACCAAATCCATGCTGCAGCTGCTCCCAGTGCACATGGAAAGGAAGGGCGACTACACCAGGCCCAGCCCATTTCACATCACATCGCCCAATGCTTCCGCCAGTCCTGACGTGTCCACCACTCTATCACCTTGCTGACTCTATTTAGGATAATCAATCAAGAAGGTGCCCAGGTCCAGCCCCAGCCCAGCCCAGCCCGTGGGAAGTGGCCAGCATAGATGGACAGGACTACCACCTTGCTTGCTCTGGACGCTGACCTCCTGTTCATTCCACCTCCAACTTCATCGACCTTCACAAAGCTCATTACTCAAACTGAGCTTGGGGCCAGGTGGCAGGTGCAGGTTTGGGTTTTAACACGGGAGTAACTGAAGTCAGTAAGACACAATATGGTGTGTTCACAACTTTTTTCTTTGTCTTCTTGACCCCCAAAGAGGCCAGCACTGTGCTTCCAAGGGATTTTGTGCAAAGCTCCAGAAAAAGGTAGGGACAGAGAGTTGTGCTTTGAGCAGGGCAGAGGATGGGGAGATCGTGGACAGGGTAGTTTGCTAAGCCTAGGCAGAAAGGGAATGGGGTGATAGGGACCAGAGTCTTGTAGGGCCACAGCACTTGCCAGCAGGAAGGGGCATGCTGAATCCTTCGAGAGCAGAAATGTTCAAGACAAGGGTGGATTCCATGGCTGAACCCCAGTATCAGGTCACAGAGAGCCAACCTTACAGGTAATGAACTCAAGGAGCAGGGAGCCAGCCAAAACACCTGACCTCTGGCCCCACGGAGGCCCAAGTCGGGGTGATCCTAGAGGGATGGGAAGGGTGTAAGGGTGATTGAGACTGAACTTCCATCCAACCAACCAGGGACCATAATAAATCCAACTCAAAGAAGCGAAGGCAGGTGATGTATTCTAGAGTCATTCATAAAACTGACACCACATGTGCTGTCGCACCACAAACTGCCCCATTCCATGCCACGCTGCTGATTGTGAGGACCCAATCTGTTCCTTTGTATTTATTCATGTTCAGCTTTTCCTCCTGATTTATGAGCATCCTAATTGTCAGTCATTTTACAAGCTCTTCCTCCCAGGTTCACCAAACCTGCAATTTGGGCTGCCTCGTTCTAATCCTAAATGACAGGTGTTGAATGGAGCCGAGCCAAGGGCACAGGGCAGGGTTCGCACATGCCATGGAAGGCGTCAGCTGCCTATCCTTCAGCTGTCTCCACGGCTGGCTCTGTCTCGGGAATCTATCTACACACAGTGTCATCCACTCCATGCACCTCCACGGCTGGCTCAGTCTCTCAGGAATCTATCTATGCACAGTGCTATGCATTCCACGCACCTCCGCAGCTGGCTCCGTCTCGAGAATCTATCTACACACAGTGTCATCCATCCATGCACCTCCACTGCGGGCTTGGTCTCAGGAATCTATCTACACACAGTGTCATCCACTCCATGCACCTCCACGGCTGGCTCGGTCTCAGGAATCTATCTACACACAGTGTCATCCACTCCATGCACCTCTACTGCGGGCTTGGTCTCTTGGGCATCTATCTATGTACAGTGCTATGCACTCCACGCAGCTCCACGGCTGGCTCAGTCTCTAGGAACTATCTACTCATGGTGTCACCGACTCCACGCAGCTCCACGGCTGGCTCAGTCTCTAGGAACTATCTACTCATGGTGTCACTGACTCCACGCACCTCTACCTTGTTCATAAAGACCTAGTGCCACACGCCACGCTGAAACCCAAACTCATTCAATCTACTCCATGTTCTCAATCTATCAGCACAGTGACCCAACCAGAAGAGAAAACGAAGGCGGAAAGGAGAGCAGGAAACAAGGTTAATGTGGCCTGACCGCTGATTGGCTCTAAGCGGTCCCCACTGTCTTTCCAGAATCATCAAAAGACCAGGGCCCCTCTACCACCTGACATGTCCCAGTGTCCCTGTCCTGGTCTCCTAGAGATGTATGCATTAGAGTTCACAATCCAATGATATGAGAGGTGGGAGGAAAGCAAAGAAAAACTGGAAACCAGACCACTGGTGAACATTTTCTTTTTTTCAAATCAACATGTCTACAGAAAACCTTTATTCAATCTGAGCACAGAATATAAATTATGATGGCCCGCATAAAAACCTTGCACCAAATGTGGCCTTTGGAGACATTCATATAAAAAGTGTGCATTAAAATCCGCACCAGAGCACAACACAGTGGCCTCAAGGCAGGTCGTCCTTGCACACTGGGAGCCATGGTCCTCCAGCCTCTGGGATGAGCGCCAATCGGGCAGGGTCATCTCTGAGCAGAGGTCAGAGGAACATCTCTGAAGGCAGGAACCCTGTGAGCACCAAAACACCACATACGTGGCATGGAACAAAGATGGTGCCAGGAAGAGGTGCAGGAGAGAATGGTCATCTTCCTTTCCCTTGTCCCTGGGTTCTGACTGTGGTTCAAAAACCCTGGCTGTCTAGTAGACAGATCAACTTAACTTTCGAGGAACTCCTGCCATCTCCAACTCTAACTCAAAGAGTAAAGTAATGAGCCTGATCTGAAGATGGAGAATGAGTTCTTGTGTCATTTTCTGCAGGCCAGACCTTGATTCCTACCTAACAATTAACGACGATGGCAAAGCACAGGGGTGAGACAACCATCTTACTCCACTCCAGGCTTAGACCAAAACAACTGACCACTTCTATACCAGAAGCCACACTTCCCAGGCAATGTGGTGAAAAGCCACATAATGTACGCTGAATGGCCTGGGTGTGACATTGCCAGAGCCCTTGAACACCTTTCCACAAAGCAGCAGAAACCCAGGGACAGGCGGGGTCCATATTGCACATTGTCTCTAAGATGGACACAGTTGGTTCCTTCACTGGTGGGCTGAACAGGGACTGTTGTGCACTGGCCTGTACATTCCCTGGGTCCATGCTCTGCCCCATCTGTGGCTCTGTGGAAAGTGGCACCTGTCCCTGACTTAGGTGCTAAGCTGTTGCCCAAAGTCTGGCTCCACTGATGGGAAACACACGTGGGGACTGGACAGAGGTACACGGGTGCAGGGTACACAAAGGAGGGCATTAGGAGAGATGTCTGGAGGAAAAAGCCCTATGGACTTTGAGGAACCCGCAAGGACAGCTGTGCTTCTACAATTCCCAGTCTACCTTCCTGTCATTCTAGCGGATTCTGCAAAGAAAAACAGCTACCCCACTAATTTCTACCCCAAAGCAGTGTGCTTTTCTCGCTGCCTCCAGGGTGAGTTTTTTTTCTTCCTAGCTTGAATGTCTTGCTACAGGGTGATCTGACACTGTTCCTCCACTGTGACAATAAGCGAAAGGGGCATGGAGGAAAAGCATCTGAATCACAATTTAGGCAAAAAGCCAGGAGCCACAGAAGGCTGCTAATGAGGGACTTTCTCTCCCAGTACTGAGCGTGGCAGGGGCTCTCCTTGTTAATGGGGCCTGGCATCACTTCCTACCATGCCCTATGTGGCCAAGGTAGCAGGCGGGCGCTGTGCCTGCTGCATGGCTCTGTCGGGACAGGAGGCCACCCCAGGCAGCTCCTTCACATTTTGTCTGGAACAAGAAACTCTATCCGTGCTATTTTACAGTGACCTGACAACGCCCTCTAGTGGAAATCAGACATAAAACAAGGACCCTGTGTCCAATCTACCTTCTTCTGAGAGCAGAGTGGTTTCAAGACTCTTCACAATGTGCAGTAACAAAAATAAACAACAGACCATCTTTAAGAACATTATAATCATATAAAAGACCAAATTCACAGCCCATGCTGAGTACCCACCCTACCCGGTCACACTGGCTTCTCAGGGACTTGGACATTCTAAGAAGGGCCGTGTTGTCCCCTCAGAGTTTGGGCAGACTGCCTGCTGGAGCCAGGATGATGCCAAAGACATAGAAGAGCCCCAACAGAAGGTTGAGCTTGGCCGTCCTCTGGGGCAGCTTGTTGAAAGCCTGGCTGCGGAACTGCCTCTCGAGAGCAAAGGCCAGGGGGATGGTGAGCAGGGGCAGCGCCAGGCTGATGCTGCAGTGCGTGGCTAGGATGCTGAAGATCAGGTAGGGCAGGAAGAGCAGCGCACTGTAGAGCACATAGGAGAAGGTGGGGCCGATGAGGATGGCCAGCGTGACGATGCCCGCCTGCCGGTCGGACTCCATGTCCCTGGTGTTGTTGGAATGGAGAATAGCCTCGGTGCTGAGGGCCAGGGGGATGGCGTAGACCAGAGGGAAGATCGCCAGGGACCCAACCTGGACGGCGTAGGCGAACACCACAGCCAGCGGGCCGAATGTGATGAGGATGACAAGGTCTCCCAGTGCCACGTACTTGAACCCGATTCCTGCGGCCAGAAAAGCCAGAGAGGCGGTGTGAGATCAAGGGCTGGCAAGCAGGGGCTGCTCACGCCAACGGGGGCCAGGTCTGGCCAGGGAGGGCCAACTACAGACTCACACGGTCCCCAGAGCCAAATCAGACTCATTTCCAATGACACAAGCACAGAGGGAGTTCCCAGTTAGGGTGCAGGGTTCAGGGGCATGGGTGCACACCCAGGACAGCCCCCGATGGCCCCCAAAACAAAGCTGTGCAGCAGAGCACACCAGGCTCCCAGTACCTAGAGTCCATGGAGGAGCCCACCTTGCAGCCCAGTTCTCTGCTTTCTATCCGCTTCTCTGACTCCTGCAAGGCACTGTGAAATCCGTCCTTCGCAAAGCCCAGCCCAGCCCAGCCCCCAAAGCCACCTCCTTCCCCTCAATCCCCTGGGCTTCTTCTGCCTTTAACAACTCCCAGTGAATCACAGTGACATTTCAAGGTCCCTAAACTTCCACACAGTGAGTGAAACAGCAAGGCCAGCAAAGTTGTCATGCAGCTCCCCACTGGTCCCAAGAAGTCAAAACAATGTCATCGCTACCAAGGCTCTGTCCTGCCTCCCGCTCTGTCCTGCCTCCCGCTCTGTCCTGCCTCCGGCTCTGTCCTTCCTCCCGCTCTGTCCTGCCTCCTGCTCTGTCCTGCCTCTGGCTCTGTCCTCCCAGTGCCACACTCCATCCACCTCACTTCATTCGTAAATCCAGGCCATGGTCATCTTATACCCATACTACAACACCCTCCTAAGTGGCTTCCAATCCTATAACGCCCTCCCACTCCCCATCCCTATCTAATCTCCACACTGCAGTCCCAGAAACCCTTTAAAAACATGAATCTGGGGGCCGGAGCCAAGGCCCAGCAGTTGAAGCGCTTGCCTAGCATGTGCAAGGACCCAGGTTCAAACCCCAGCACTGTGTACAAAATGAAGTATTAGAGAAATAAAGGTCAGATGAAAAAATAAATAAAATCGATTCTCTCTCACTGTCCCTCTCTCTTAAGAAACAAACAAACATGAATCTGGCCATCCCCCCACTTCTCCCAACATACACCTTACGCCTTATCAACCTTTGTCCTCAGGATAAAAGTGCTGGACTTCTAGCCTGGCTCTCCTCTCCCGTCCTCTCCTCTCCTGCTTCCTGCAGCACCTCAGGCCTCAGACTCCTCCTCAAGACAGCCTTCCAGGACCCCCAAACCACATCCTGTCCCCAGGCAGCATGCCCCACAGTTCCCTGGCCAGCAGTTTCCAGTGTCACTCATCACTCGGTAAGTACATCGTTTCTATTAGCTCTGGGAGGGCCTCGCGTCAGGGCTCGGGCTGAACAGAATAGAGCCACAGTAGCAAGCATGGGGAAGGACGTCAACAAAAAGCCCCCACCAACACCGAAACAGGTGAAGCCTGGAGAGGGTGAGAGACGCCCTCTGAAGGAGCCATCCATACTTACTAAAAAGCTCCTCCTCCAACCAGGCTACAGGGTGTGGCCTCAGGGTCACACCCCAGTGATCAATCACATTTCAGACCCATTTCAGATGGTCGGAAGGTTGAGTGACAATGGTCTCCAGAGAATCGACAACCTCGGAGGCCAAGGATCAAGCTGCAACCCAAGTTCACCCTCACTTTAGTCCTGTGCTAGGGCTAAACGGTCAGCCTTGGTTCTTCAAAACGCGGTGTCCCTGCAGGCATGGTCCCTGATGCGCTCCGACACCAGCAAGCTAACTCTTTACTCAAGTCATGGGTTAACAAATAGCTTGACTAAGGACACCTCCTCCTTAGCCAGGGCCATCTCCAGCCTGGGCCTAGCAAGTCTCACCACCAGCTGCCCACTCTGTATGCTTGATTTTCTCAGCTCCTCAAGCTGAATGTAATAGCAGTGCAATAGCCTTGACCTTCAGCTCGATCGTCCAAGGACACGCCTCAGATCACCAGGCAAAGAAGACTTGGTGAGCAGAACCTGTGATCCCCCTTGAACAGGTCCTGAACAAAAACCAAGCACAAACCCACTCCAGGAATGAGAAAAGGCTGATAACCTCCCTGAGGTCATCTGGCATAAGAAAAGGATGGAGTCCCTGGGGAGGGCCTGATGTGTGGCCCTAGCCTTTCTGCGCCACTGAGTCAGAGATGAGGCCACCTGGGAGTTTTCTTTTAGGCATCTCCACCCCTCCCAACATCATTTTCTGAATGAGCCAGTAAGTGAAATATAGGGCCAGAGCTCCTCAGCAGTCAGAACTAGCCTGTGAAGACTTAAATCAAAAAGTTGGCAAGGATGCGGAGCCGCTGGGACCCCCGTGAGCAGCCAGTGGGAATGTGTGCCACAGTCGTCCAGGGAGAGATGAGCATGGTGATGGTAGGATGTGGCAAGAAGTGGCGAGATCCCACACGCAGTCTGAATGAAAACTGGATTTTTTTAGGATGGCCAGAAGATGGCCTCGGGCCTGAAGAACTACAAGGACAAAGTTGCCTGTAACTGAGCACTTGCCTAGTGTTAGCCCCCGGTTCCACACCCAGCGTGGGGTTCGCAGGGCATGGGGCAAGCACCAGGAAAAGCTGTGGGCATAGCAGGAGAACATCAGCATTTGGCTTCAGACATGAGGTGATGGAGACCTCTACAAGTTACTGGGAAGTCGGAGCTCGACAGCAGACTGCATGCTCAGCAGGCCACGCACGAGGCCCCAGTTCAATCCCAGGCATCCTCCCTCGATCCCTTGCAGCAGCTTGAAGGCTGCCAGTTTAACAGCCTGGCTGAAGTGGAGGCAGACAGGCCCTGGTGAATGGGGCGGAACTGGCAGAGGAGACAGACGATCTGTGAGACTGGCATGGCCCAGCTCCCGCCTCTCTCCTCCTGCATCTCGTTCTCCCTCTGGACCACACTGGCCTTTGGGCAGAACCAACCTGTGCTAAGCTCCCTCCCACCCAGGACCTCTGTACTTGTTGGCCCATCAGCCCTGAAAACTCACACTGCAATCAGACCCCAATGCTACTCCATGGCCTCCTCCTTAGACTTGAAGTCTTAAGTTTAACTGTCACCTGCACAGGAGAGTGCTAGACTTTCGCTAAGTGTCTCCCAAAGACCCATGTGTTAAAGCCTTGGTCCCTAGCCCCTGGAGGACTGCGAGGCAGTGGAATCTTGGAGGTGATACCTAGGGGAGGTCTTCTTGCCATAGGGAGCTTCCCTTGAAGGGGACATTGGGTTCCCAGCCCCTTCGTCTTGCTCTTTCATTCCTGGTCACAAGGTAAGCAGGTTTCCTCAGCAGTGCACTCTAAGCTGCACTGCCTTGTCAACCCACCATGGACTGAGGCTTCCCAAACTGTGAGCCACCCTTGTCAACCCACCATGGACTGAGGCTTCCCAAACTGTGAGCCAAGTAGACCTTTCTTCTTTTTAAGTTAGTTATTTCAGGTATTTTGCTACTTAACAGAGATCTAACCAAGGGCCTCTTCCCTTCCCTATTACCACCTTATACTTTTTTTTTTAAAGAGAGAAGGACAGTGAGAGAGAGACAGAGAGAATCAATTTTTAATAGAGTTTTTCACATGGCTTTCGTAGCTCTAACACAGTTGTGTACATGGTGCTGGGGTTTGAACCTGTGTACTTGCGCATGCCGGGCAAGCACCATAACCGCCAAGCCACCACTCCAGCCCCCCACCTTATACTTTCTTTCATAGCTTTCTATTTTTTTTCTTAAGAGACAGGGACAGTGAGAGGGAGAGAGAGAGAAAGAATCAATTTTATTTAGTTTTTCATTTGGCTTTCATTGCTCAGACACTTTATTATACACCTCGTGCTGGGGTATGAACCCGCGTCCCTGTACACACGAGGCAAGTGCCAAAAATGCTGAGCCACCACTCCAGCCCTCATAGCTTTCTATTGATTTCCTTTACTGAACATTCAAATTGCCCAAAATTTACAAATGGCTGCAGCACACCATGGTTTCTCGGCTTTTCTCCTACTCTTCTAGGAGAGTTCACAGTCCGCTTACACTGGTCCTTCTCATCTCCCCTACCTCTTAGGTTGGGCTCAGCCCTGGTCCTCCTCGTTTTCCTACCAACCCCGTCCCTTCTGATCTTGCCCCTCAACTTTACTTATAGGCCAATGACTTCCGAATCTCTTCATCGCTAACCCAGATCTCTTCCCTGCACTTGGCCTCTCTACATATCCCACTACCCATTTGATATCTATGCTTGGAGCTCTAACAGACACGAAGATGTCCAAAGTCAAAGATCTAGTTTCCTCCCAAAACCTATTCTAGCTTCACCTTTCTCTATCTCACATAATCATATCCAGTTGCTCAGGCCAAAAAATTTTTTCTCTCCCTAAAGAGAGAAAGGGAGAAAGGGGGAGAGAGAGAGAGAGAGAGAAAGAGAGAGAGAGAATGAATCAATTCTACCTAGTTTTTCATGTGGCCTTCGTTGCTCTGACACCCCACTGTGCATGTGGTGCTGGGGTTCAAACCCACGTCCCTGTGCATGCCAGGTAAGCACCATAACCACTGAGCCACCAGTTCATAACTTTTGAATTATGCTTAATTCCTGTTTTTCACTACCTCACATAAAATCCATCAGCAAACCCTGTCTAGTTTCAAAATGTACTCAGAATCTGACTCTCCCACTACCACCACCTGATCCAAGGCTCCGAACATCTTGCCTGGACTATTCAAGCTTCCTGCTTGGACATCCCACTTCTACCCCTGGCCCACTCCCCTTTATCCATTCTCAGTACCTTAGAGTGAGTCTTTTCATGAAGTCATATCACAGCACCTCTTTGTTCAAGAGACTGCAAAGTCTCCTCCACTAGAGTAAAGTCCAACAGTCTAGAAAAGCCCATGTCATCTGTGTCTCCCTCCCCTCCCCAGATGCACTCTACGTCCCTTTACTGCCTCCTTCATCCACACCCCAGACTCCTTCCTCTTCCTCAAACTCCTCGGGCCCACTCCTACCTGGAAGCACTGTGGCACTTGCTGTTCCCTTCTCCTGGAATACTGTTCCCCCAGATATCTGTGTGACCAACTTCTCACCTCTTACCTCCTTCAACCTATCTGAAATGTTACCTTTGAATGAGGCTTGCCCTGATCAAACCACTTAAAACAACAACCTGGGTCCCTCTTCTCTGATCCATATTTCCACCCTGTATCACTTACTGCCCCTCATGTACAGTCATGTGCCACACACTTTAGTCAATGGCAGGAGGATCCAAAGTTCAAGGTCAGCCTTAGCAATCTGGCAAGATCCTGGGTCGAAACTAAAAAATTAAAAGGACTGGGGATGTGGGTCAATGGGAGCACCTTTGGGTTCAATCCCCAGTACTACTGGGGTTCTACGTTAGCAGTATTTCACATACTCTTTTGCTTATTAAAAGAATGTCTACTGTAAAGCAGTAAGGTCTGTTAGGCTGGCAGCAGCCTCATGCCTCATACCCATCACATCTCTTGGCTACATCAAGGGCCCACATGGAGTGACTGACCCTACCATCTAGGTTTGTATAAATACATTCTATGACATTTACATAAGGACAAAATTGACTAATGATACATTTCTCGGAATGTATCCCCACTGTTTACTGACAGATAACTGTAGGATAGGCAGAGTGACCAAAGTCCCACATCCAGAGAATCCCCTTAGTCCTGAGCAAACCAAGATGCCGGTCAATTCAAATAAGTTTACTATTTTTACTTTCTGTCTCTCCAGTATAAAATGTTCCGCAAGGGCATGGATCTGTGTCTGCTGTGTTTACATAGAACAGTACATGGCACATAATAGGTGCTCAATAAATAAGGTGTATACCCCCACCCCATCACCTTAATCAGCTTGCTACAAGATGTCAACTAGCAAGTTAGTTCAAAGTTACTAGCTACATAACTTTGAGCGCTACAGTTTAATTCCACTACAACTTGAAACGCATTATAAAGTATGATCAACAAAAGGGAAACTAGATACAAAAATGTTCATGTATCTATTGGAGTCATGCCAACTACCCAAAAACAACTTACTGTTTTCAAAACATCCACGACCCACACATTACAGATTTCGGGCGAAGTGGCCTAATTTAGGAAAGAACTCTAGGTATCTACAATTCCTATGCAAAACAGCAGTTTCCAGTACATGCAACTGAGAGCAGCGGCACAGGAAACAGGCCGATTCTTACCTCCTGTGTAGAGAAAGGAGCCAGATAGGCCTCCAAAGTAGATGAGAGCCAGGTGCTCCAGTTTCAGATGGGACAGGCAGTAGAGGCACGCGGCACAGACACAGCCCAGGGTGTAGAGGAAAACTCCAAACCGAACAACATCCTGGGGCTCCAAGATGCGGTCTACCAGGGTCCTGTCATCACTCTTTTTGTGGTCAATGCCCTTAGAAAAGTCATAGTAAGTGTTGACCAAATTGCCGGCCCCGTGCACAGCCAGGACAGCCACGGCACAACCCACCAACAGCCTAGGGTCCAGGACGCCCTGGGATCTATATGCCAGAGCGCTGCCCAGAGCCACAGGGGTGAGCGAGGCGCTGAAGCTCCAGGGCCTCAGGGCCAGCACGTAGGAGGCGCACTTCTGCCTCCAGGAGCGCTGGGGTGGCCTGTCCTGCTCGGGCCAGTCACTCCCCAGCGCGTCCGGGTCGCCGGCCTTGGCCGTCTCTCCCGCCAGGATGTTAATCTTCTCCCCCGGGGCCTGCAGAGCAGCCATGGAAGCTGCACGTGGCTAAAGTCAACTCTAAACCGGAGGCGCTCGCAGTTGCCGCCCCGGGCGAGGACAGGCGGGGCAGCCGGGCCTGACCTTTGTTTGGTCCCACTCTGGGGCAACACTGGGGAGGCGACGGGCCAGGAGGCTGCAGCGAGCGAACCTAGCCCTCCGCAAGGCCGGTGGTGCCGCCTCGACCTCCCGCCACCGGGCGAGGCCAATCTCCAGCCCCCAGCCCCCTAGAGCTCCAGGACCCGCCTCGGCCGCCTCCCGCGGGCCACCGGGGCCGCCATCTTGTGCGCCGGCCTCAGGAGGCCCGTGCGGAAACCGAGGCCGCGGCGTGGGCAGAGCCGGGCGGGCGGAGCGGAGCCGAGCACGGACAGGGGGCGGGGCCAAAGGCCAGCGCCCCGGACCCCGCGGACCCAGCCCTTCTCCCTTGCACTCTCCCTGCTGCTGCTTCCCGACTCGCTGGAAAGACTTCCTGTAGCGCCCCAAGCCCCCGAGGGGCGCGGCTTTGCGACCTTAAGTAAATGCGGTAATTTATTCCTGCAGCAGTAGTTTACTGGGCGCCTACTGTGAGCAGACTCTGTTCGGGTTATGGCGAGTGCCCCTGCCTTGCGGAAATACAGATGCTGCTCAACTCACGGTGGGACGGTTACCCTCAATAAGTTCATCCCACGTTGGAAATACTGTACATCAAAAACACATTTATAATACACTAGTCTGAATATCATAGAAGCCTTGCTACCTTAAACATGCTCAAAAACACACTAGCCCGTGGTTGGGCAAAATCGTCTTCACACAAAGTCTTTCTTATAATAAAGTGTTGAATATCTCATGTTGTGCATTTATTTGGTACTGGGGATGGGACCTAAGGGTGCACTTTGACTCAGCTATATCCCCAGCCCATTTCCTTTTTAATTATTATTTTTTATTTGAGACAGGGTCTATGCTAAATTGCCGAGGCTGACCTCGAATTTAGCCCATCCTCCTGCCTCAGCTTCCCTAGTCCCTGGGATTATAGGCCTGCACCACCATCTGTACATCTGCCGCAGTATTTAGAGGGTGGCTGTGACGCAGACACCCTCTTCTCGGAATCACATTTAGCGCGGTCGCGAGCCTCAGCCACAGCTTTCGGGCCCACCCCGCGGGACCCACACCTTGTGCAGCACACGGCCACTGCCCGGGGCAGAGGGGAATCCTACTAGCGATGCACCGGAAATATGCGTGGAAGTGACTGACCTCAACTCACCACCGATTGGCTCTCCTGAGCGGACCTAAACCACCTTGAGCCTGCCACTGGCCGCGTGGTTTGTCTATTTGAACAATCCCCGCCCCCTGGAGAAGCCGGGTCCTGAAGCTTCACTTCTCCTTCACTACTATTGGTCTGTGCTTCAGTCTATCTTCATTTTACGCCTTTGGATTGGTTCTCAGGGTTGGGAGGCCGGCCTCCCTCCCGCCCGGCGTAGAGGACAGCCGGGGAAGGCGGGCGGTGGGGCCGGGGGCCTGAAGCGGCGGGACGGGCGCTGGCAGCGGCGTCTGGGGCCTTGGCCGAAGCCGCGCGGTGAGTGTGGGGCCTGGCACCGACCCCTCCGAGGCGGCGGAATGTCCAGGCTCACCGCCAGCCTGGCCCACGGGGGGGGAGCCCGGGGAAGCCGCGCGTCTGGAACGTGGAGCTTCCTCGGTACCGGCCCCACGATTTGGGCGCCAGCGGAGCCGCTGACCCGCACCCCCGAGGCGACGCCCGGGGCCCCAGGAGACTCCCAGACCCTTCCTCCCGCCGTGCGTCCCGGGCGCCGCGAAGGCCGGCCGGTCAGTCAGCTCCCGCACTGCCGTGGCGCCTTTGGGTCGCCTTCCCCATCGCAGTCGCCCCTGCTTCCGAGCCAGCGCGAATGGTGACCCCGCCTCCGGGAGCACCGGCCTGGGTGTCAGCGCCTTGCACTCCGCCCTGGAGTTTTCTCAGCACCCGGTCCCCGGGCTGAGCTCCGGTCCATCCTTGGGGTTCATCCTTTCCACCCTACCTCCCCACGCCCTGTCCTTGGTGTCAGCCCTGCAGCTGGAACTTCCGGAAGCCCTTGATCCGCAGACCTAGGACCCTGGACTTGGAGTGGTCCTGGGGCAGAGGGCCTTAGACCCTGGAAAGATACACTCACCATCCCCGAGAGAGGGATTCCTCGTCAGCCTCCTTCCTTGCACACACACAGTGGTAATTTTATGGGGATCCTTAGGTTTCCTCTGCCCTAAGAGGAGGCGTTTATTTCTACAGTGTTTTTCTCAGCATTGGAATTCTATGAAAGGTGTTCAAAACCAGTTTACTCCATGGTTTTTCCACCGTGTCTCACAGATTTCATTCAAACATGAGAATTTTGTGCTCCACACAGTGGCTAGTTGCATTCCTAGCTGCTGGGGAGGCTGAAGCAGGAGGATCTCAGGATCCAGGACAGCAACTTAACGAGACCCTGTCTCAAAAGAAAAAATTAAAAGGGACTGTATTTGGGATAGGTGTGTTACTCTAATGGCAGTCTGGGCTGAGCCCCTTTATAGTCACATTATTCGGTTGCCTGATTAATTTCCTCCGGATTGTAAGCTAATTGAGGAAAGGAATAGTACATAGCTGAGGAATGAATGGTCTTAGGAATTAATAGGTCTATTTTAGCTCATATTTGAGGTTCTGTCATCCCTTAGATTCTGCAGGGGGTTAGTTATAGGACTAACACCCCACACATCCCAGGATATCAACACATTGAAATGCTGAAGGCCCTCATATAAAATGGATATAACCTACACAGTCTTCTTAGATTCTTTAAGGCATATCTAGGTTACCTATGATACTTAATACAATGTAAATGCTGTGTAGATAGTTGTTAGCAGATAATAACAAGAAACAGACTGTGTATGTTCAGTAGAGAACAAGGATTTATTCCCTAAATATTCTCAATTGATGGGATCCCCAGAGGTAGAACCCACAGATGTGGAAACACTATATTGTTTTTTTCTGTGTGTGTTTGGAAAGTACTGGGAATTGACCCCGGAGCCTTGTGCATGCTAGGCAAGCACTTTACCGTTCAGCTATATCCACAGCCTTTTTAATTTTATTTGAGCTAGTGTCTCACTAAGTTGTGCAGACTGGCCTCCAACTTGCAATTCTCCTGCCTCAACCCACTAAGGAGCCAGATTATAGGTGTATGCTGTGTACCACCACACCTAGCCTTGAGAACTGAATGTTTTTTTTTTTTCCCGTGCTGAGGGTCAAACCCACACTTGGTCAGCAAGCACTCTACCACTGAGCCACACCCCAACCCTGACTATACTTGTTCTATAGAACTGTACTGTCCAGTACAGTAACCAGCAGTCTCATGTGGCTACAGAGCACTTGATGTGTAACCCAAATCAAGAAAGATAAGAGTATAACATGCACACTAGATTTTGGATAGTTGGAAAAAGAAGAAAAAAAATATGTCAGTTTTTTTTTTATATTGATAACATTGAAATTATTATTTTGGATATGTTAGATGAAATGGCATGTATTTATTTGGGAAGCTGAGGCAAAAGCCTCAGCAAATTGAAAGCCAGCGTAGGTAATTTAGTGAAGCTCTGTCTCAAAATAAAATAAAATGGCTTGTAACTCAGTAGTAGAGCATACCTGTGTTCAATCCCCAGTACAGGGAGAAGAAAAAATAGATTTCACCCTTTCTCTTCCCCCCTTTTCAAATAAAGTCTAGCAAATTTAAAATTATGTTTGTGGCTCATATTCTGTTTCTCATGGATACTGCTGCTGTAGAATAGCAAACATCTTACCCTTTAGATTGAACTCTTTGAAGAAAGGGGTAGTTTTAGTTATTCTTTCCCTACCTCCCTGCCTCTGGTACCTGGCATTATACCATGTATATAGTAGTTATAATCATTAATAGCTGATGATTATTAAAACTTATGGTGTGCTCAGCCCTGCTTGAAACTCTTTTTAACTTTTATTAACTCATCTAATTCTCAACTCGAGGTATATAACTTTGGAACAGGCTTTAAACCTAGGCAGACAAGCTGCACAGCCCTCAGTCTGACCCTCTCCAGTGTGCTGCTTCTTTTAAACATCAATCATTGAATGAATCTAGGCTTTCTGTGAGTTCATTCGTGAAATCTCCCCACCTTTTTAGAATCCCCCAGCTGATGTGAGCTGGGTGGAGATCTGTGTTGAGGCACTAGGGCCATAAATTAATGTATCACAATAGTTGATTTTATCTGGAAAACTGAAGAAAGCTTGTCTTCAAGGAACCTCAGGCAAGATGCTTGGAACCGGACCTGCCGCCACCACCACTGCGACCACCACATCAAGCAATGTGAGCGTTCTGCAGCAGTTTGCCAGTGGCCTGAAGAGCCGAAATGAGGAGACCAGGGCCAAGGCGGCCAAGGAGCTCCAGCACTATGTCACCATGGAGCTTCGAGAGGTCGGGCTTCTATGATATGGGGCCAGTCATCATGGGAGGTCGGGCTGACTGTGCCATGGCTGGTGTAGGTTGCTTTTTTTTTCTTTTTCTTTTTCTTTTTTAAAGAGAGAGGGACAGTGAGAGAGAGAATCAATTTTATTTAGTGTTTCGTGTGGCTTTTGTTGCTCTGACGCTTTGCTGTGTACATGGTGCTGGGGTTCACACCCACGTCCTTGTGCATGCCAGGCAAGCACCGTAACTGCTGAGCCGCCGCTCCAGCCCCAGGTTGCTTTGGACAGCTAAGCGAAGATTTTGTTTTAGGAAGGCCTCCAACCTCTCCTGTGCAGAGAATGTGCAGATCCCTTGTGGTGATTGTACGTTCCTGTGGTGTTATGTGTTTGTGGTCACCTTTCAGGAGTTAACATAGCTTCAGCTGTTTTTCTTTCCTTTTTCCCTACCACATACCAGTCCCTCTGTTCCTCCCATCTGGTAACAGTGATTGAGATGTGTTTGGAAAGTTGATCATGTGGGCTTTCTAAACAGATCAGAACTGAGGTCAGAGACAGGGGCCCGTTCATTCTTGTACCCTGGTACAAGAGTAGAGGTTTAATACGTAGTTGTCAAGTGAGCAGGTCAGTCACGTGTTGGATGGTCTGCAGTTTGAAACTATGGAAATGGGCAGTTGCTTTGTCTTTGATTTGAACTGTGCCTGCTACCTCTCAATTCCTTGTCTTGAAATGCCAGCCTGCCACTGGCAGGACCATCTGAGAGACATCAGAGTTGTTGAGTGCATCTTTCTTTGCAGATGAGTCAAGAGGAGTCTACACGCTTCTATGATCAGCTGAACCATCACATTTTTGAATTGGTTTCCAGTTCAGATGCTAATGAGAGGAAAGGCGGCATCCTAGCCATTGGTAAGAACAGTCTCTGACAGCAGCTACGAGTACAGGGCCTTCATTCCACTACATCCCATGGCTGCCATTCACTGGAGGTTTAGCTCATCTTTGTTTAAAGAATTTTAAGGAGCCTGTTGCTTTTGGTGCACCCATACAGGTATTGATTCTAGCAGCATTCCTGGGATGAAGGCAAAACAAGTGTTTTTTGGATGTGGAAATTGAGTCTCAGAACCATTAGCTTCCTTTTCATAGCACGGCTTGTCTTTTGCATCCCTGCTGTGGCAGTGGAGCAGGATTTGGCACAGTGGGATTCCCAAATGGAAAAGTGGAATTAGGTACAGTTAATAAAAGGCAGGTCACTTTCAATTCCCAAGGACTGGTCTTTAATCCTCTGAGTTATTATTCAGTCCCAGTTTGTTTTCCCTCTTTCTTTGGGAAAACAAGTTATGTGTACTAATATGAGACCATTTTACTTTAGGTAAGTATATCTATCACAGCCATCAAATCTGTTGGTTAAAATGAAAGTCAGCTGCATTTTGACCATCTATAAAGTCACTCAAAGTAAAATGAAGGGGTCATCTCCAGTCTTCAGTTCAGGGTCAGTACATTCCTGGCCAGCTTGTAAACCGTCATCACCTTTTATCTTCCTCTCTTTTCTAGCCAGCCTCATAGGAGTGGAAGGCGGGAATGCAACCAGAATTGGCAGATTTGCCAACTATCTTCGGAACCTCCTCCCTTCCAATGATCCAGTTGTCATGGAAATGGCATCCAAGGCCATTGGCCGCCTTGCCATGGCAGGGGACACTTTTACTGCTGAGTATGTGGAGTTTGAGGTGAAGCGAGCCCTAGAATGGCTGGGTGCTGACCGCAACGAGGGCCGGAGACACGCAGCTGTGAGTGCTTGCAGGAGGAGCATGGTCAGGGCTGGGGAGCCATGATGCAGTGTTAGGGACCCGTGCTTCCTTCTGAGGCTTGTTCCTTTAAAAAGCTGGCTTGATGGGCCAGGGTTCCAGGCTATGTGACAGGATAGTCTCTCATTAAGAGGAAGGATCTAGCAGTGGGTGTCATGCGGATCAGGTGGTCACTCAGAGGCCTTTCGGTGGCTCCCTCTCTAGAGTGCAGCACTACAAGGAGCGTGAATGTACATCCTGATTCAAGTCTTGGCTTTGCCACCTAGAGCTCTAAATGGGCAACTTCTGACATTTAGTTTTTTTCCCTGTGAAATGAAACTACTACTTACCCATTGAATGTGTGCTGTGTTTTGGGCACAGTTCTATCTAGGCTGTCGGTATAGTGGTACGGAAAGCATCAAACATGTTTGCCCTTCCAGAGCTTACATTCAGGTGCTACCTGCATTCTGTGCTTGTGAATAGCCTCGGGCAGTGAACACTGCGATGTGGGGTCAGTTTTCATTTTGCCTCCTCTGGCCCAGACTTTCCTAGCACGCAAGGTAAAGCTTCTCTTTTCCTTGGGTGTAGAAGCTGTGTGATGACAAGAAAGCAAAACTCCCGATACGAATATGAGTTCTCAGTTTGCCCTTCTCTCCCAGGTCCTGGTTCTCCGTGAACTGGCCATCAGCGTCCCCACCTTCTTCTTCCAACAAGTGCAACCCTTCTTTGACAACATTTTTGTGGCTGTGTGGGACCCCAAGCAGGCCATCCGTGAGGGAGCAGTAGCAGCTCTTCGTGCCTGTCTGATTCTCACCACCCAGCGGGAGCCCAAGGAGATGCAGAAGCCGCAGTGGTACCGGGTGAGGAGGTGGTGTCGTTCTAGCCACTAGCAAAGCACATTTACCTAGAGAATTCTCTAGCCTAAAGAGCAGCCACAGCCCCTGGCCACAGAGCAAATATCACTTTAGTTTTGGCCTTCCACAATTTTTATACTCAGGAGTAATCAGGAGTTACTTTGTTATTGCATTTCATTATGCACAGGTCCACTAATAGCTACACTTTATCTTATGTATCATGAAGAATGAAAATATGACAGATAAACTAAGATTCTTTGCCTTTTTATCAAACTTAGAAGACATTTCCTTTCAGAGATGTCAAATATGGAGACATAGGTGTCTTGGAAACAGCGAAATGCTCCAGTGCCCTCTGTCCTGTGCTGGTGGCTGCTGCCAGGGGAACTGACCAGTGAGGCACATATCCCAGAAGGAGCTCTGAACATAGCGGGAGACCTGGGTTTCATTCCTGCCTTTTCTGTGTGGCCTTGGACAAGTCACTTAATCCGTTTGCTCCTGTTTGTTTGGATGTGAAATAGGGATGATGATGGTATCTGCCTCAAGGGCTTGTGAGAGTTGAAGCTAAACTAAATAAGACCTCAGTAAGTCAGCATTGTCAATTCTGGTACAGGGCACTGGGCAGGCACCTTATCCCCTCAGAAACCAGTATAAATTGTGGGGGAGGGGAACTGTGTTCTTCTGGACACTGGGTAATCAAGGTATTTTGTCTTGCTGTGTAGCACACGTTTGAAGAAGCAGAGAAAGGGTTTGATGAGACCTTGGCCAAAGAGAAGGGCATGAACCGAGATGATCGGATCCATGGAGCCTTGCTGATCCTCAATGAGCTGGTCCGAATCAGCAGCATGGAGGGAGAGGTGAGAAGCTGCATCGAGGGGTCCAAGCTGTCGTGGGCCTCTGTGGGCAGAAATCCGGGACTGAGATTTTGTAGGGCTAAGTCAGTAAACAAGTAAACAAGATAATTTCAAAGGCAACAAGCCCTATGGAAGAAAACAAATAGGATAGAGGGTAGCAGAGAGCAGGCTGAGTGAAGGTCAGGAAAGGCCTCCCTGAGGTGGTGCCATTGAAGTGAGATATGCATGACAGGAAGGAGCCACCTTGCAGCTAGCTAAGGGACTGTGTTCCAGGCAGAGATTTTGAGAGTTCAACACATCCAAGAAACAGAAAGAAGGGAAGTGTGGCTGGTGCATCAGCAGCAAGGGGAAGGGAGGAAGGCAGAGTCAGAGAGGAATCTAGGGCCAAATTAATAGGCCTCATGTTTCCTGGTAAACCCTGGCTTTCATTCTGCTATAGGCAGAGGCACACCGAAATTATATGGTGTCATGCTCTTAATCACTGAGCCACACCCCCAGCCCTTTTCATATTTTATTTTGAGACAAGGTCTCGCTAAGTTGCCTAAGGCCTCACTAAGTTGCCTAAGGCCTCACTAAGTTGCTGAGGCTGGCTTTGAACTTGGATCCTCCTGCTTGAGCCTCCCAAGTTGCTGGAATTATAGGGGTGCACCACTGCACCTGGTTATGTCATACATTTCTAACAACCACTGGCTCCTGATGGGCATAAGTGTGTGGAGGTAGGAATGAAAAAGCAAGGTGTTAGGAAGTGTGTTAGCTTGAGAAGATGGCTTTAAAAGTGTAAGAATTCTATTAGGGAGATAGTTATGAGAGAAAACAATGCATACCTGACTGAATAAGAGAAGCATCCTAATCTATGAGAGGCCATTGTGGCATCTTCAGAGGAGGTTGTGGCACCCAGGACCAGGCCTGCCATGGCACCCCTGCTGTATCCTTGCCTGGGAGCAGCCTCTGGAAAATGCAGCCTTGGCACAGACTTGGAGATGGATCTCAGAGCCACAGCTCAGGGTCCTTGGTCAGTTAGGCTCCTTGTAGTTGGAGCTGCATTCTCACGGCCACCAGAAGCTGCAGCAGTGGTCCAGAAGCTACCTTGGTGGCTCCACCTAGGTATGGCAGTGTAGATAATGATAAGGTTGGGCTCAGTATATTTGGGAGGAAGAGTTCCATCTTGGAGACTTCCTGTGAGTATCTGTTGGAATTTCCCCCCAAAGCTTCCTGTTTTAGTAGGCACAGTAATTATTTGGAAATAGCTATGTCCTGGATTTGGGGACAGTGTACACAGCAATAGGATGTGTCTGGCTTCAAGTCCTCGCTTATCTGCATATTGTGTGACTCAGGCAAGTTATTATACCCCTTGAGCCTTATTTGATGGTACTGGGGATGGTGTCCAGGGGCGCTGTAACACTGAGCCACATTCCCAGCTTTGTTTATTTTCACATTTATAGACAGAATCTTGCTCAGTTGCCCAGGTTGACAGACTTGCAGTCTTGCCTCACTTTTGCCAAGGCCTCATTTCCACTTTGCTGGGCTTTTATGAGGTTTCTATATACATGTGAAGTGCCCAGCACAGCACCTTATACATAGAGGGGCATTCCATCATGAGTGATTCCCCACTCAGTTCCATCCATGACAGTTCAGGCAGCTTTGGGATCTTTGTTTCCTCCCAGTAAAACAGGACAATAGCACCTAACACATAAGGTTGTTGTCAGATTTAAGTGAAATAGATCACATGAAGGCACTTAATTATAAAGTAGTACTCAAACATAAAGGTTATAATTTCATAATGTGTTCACACATTTAACAAATATTAATTGAGCACCTAGTATATGCCAGCAGTGTTGAATTCCTAAGAGCCAGAATAATCTAGCAGTGAATAAAACATTAAGTTCTATCAAAAAAAGATGATGTTTCCAAATAAACAAAAATATATTGTGGGAAGTGACATGGCGATGAGTGCTATGGAGACCAGGAGGGCAGAGAAGGAGGATAGATGCTCAGATGAGTGTTGGAGCACAGCCACGAGGGTGGTAAGCAGAAAGCCACTCCAGAGTCTGGAGCTGAGTCAGCTCATACAAAGGCACCAGGCAGGAGCATGCTGGAGCATGCTGGAGCGGTGGCTCAGCAGTTGGAAGCACTTGCCTGGCATGCACAAGGACCCAGGTTCAAACCCCAGCACCACATTCACAACTAAGTGTCAGAGAAGCAAAAGCCAAATGAAAAACTAAATAAAATTGATTCTTTTTTGCTCTAAGAAAAAAACGAATGCCCCTATGGCTGAGCAGACTGAGTAGGAGAGAGGCGCAGGGAGATGAGGTCAAAGGAACACCTGCAACAGGGTGGGGCCACATCACATAGGGTCTTAGGAGGCCACTGAATGGAGTTTGTATGCATTGGGAAGCTACTGAGTTTTAAGCAGTGGAGTGATATTTGACTCAGGTTTCAAAAAAATCACTTGGGCCATGGCATTGAGAATGGATTGTTGTAGGGCCAAAGAGGGAACTGGAGCAGAATTAGCAGGGCCTTTTTGTAACTCTGACCACAGCGGGAGCTGCAGGGGTGCAAGAAGCCGCTAATGTGTGCATACATTGGAAGTGAAGGGAGGAAAAAGAGAAGTCATGGTATTTGGCTTGAGCAGCTTGAAGATGGATTTGCCATATACTGAGATAGGAAGACTGTGATGGAGGAGCAATTTGGGAGGGAAGGTCAGGAGTTTGTCAGGCTTGTCAAGTTTGAGGTGCCTGTTGAGCACCTGAGTGAGATATCCAGTCATTTGGGGGAGGAATCTGGGCAGGAGAAACTGGAGATTATCAGCATACAGGTGTCATTTCAAGTCACGATGCTGGATGAGAAGCAGAGTTGGATAACATGGGTTCTGTGAACCTGAGGCCAGTAGATGAAGAACCAAGGTAGTGTGAGAAGGAACAGCCAGGGAAGGAGAGCTCAGAGTGTTTGGGGTCCAGGAAACCAAGTGAAGAAAGGGTCTGCAGAAGAAGGAAATAACATTGAACTGAATGCTACAAATAAGTCACATGAGATAAGGACTGAGAATTGGCCATTGGATTAACAGCATAAGAGCCATTGGTGATGTTGATAGGCACAGTGGATATCTGAACTATGAACATGTGTGTTGAGAAAAATGTGGAAGTTTAAGCAGTTAAGAGGTTGAGTTGTTGAGAGTCCTTCAGAAAGGAGACAAAGTCCTTAGCCAGTCAGCTCTTCCATACCTCCTGTGGATCAGCATTCTAGGAATTACTAGGCTGAGTTTCTATCTAGGTTTCTGGGGAAAAGAAAGAAACCAGAACATACTTAGCAAGGTGCTGATATGGGCTACCCTTTTCCTTTGCAAGAGGCTTATTGTAGTGATGTTAGGTCCATAGTTACAGCCAATCAGCTTTCCCAAAGCTGTCAAGGAACCCTCAGAGGTGAGAGCCCTGGGCAGCTGGTCCCCTGTGGCTTTTTTGCTGTTCAGTAGGTGTTGGCTCTCTGTAAGCCCCGGGGGAAATCATAATCGTAAAGATGAAGAGTGGCCATCCTCCGCTTTGGAAATAGTTACCATTCAGGATTGGGCAAGAGTATTGCTCTGTAGGCTCCACAGTGCCCAGGTTGAGTGCCACTCACAGGTAGAGGTGATATTTTCCCTCCTCATTTGTAGCGTCTGAGAGAAGAAATGGAAGAAATCACACAGCAGCAGCTGGTGCATGACAAGTACTGCAAAGACCTCATGGGCTTCGGGACGAAGCCTCGCCACATTACCCCCTTCACCAGTTTCCAGGCCGTGCAGCCCCAGCAGTCAAATGCCTTGGTGGGACTGCTGGGGTACAGCTCTCACCAAGGCCTCATGGGATTCGGGGCTTCCCCCAGCCCAGCCAAGTCCACCCTGGTGGAGAGCCGTTGTTGCAGAGACTTGATGGAGGAGAAGTTTGATCAGGTAAATTACGAGAAACCTTCTCTTCCTTCTCCCCAGTTCCATGCCTCACTTTTCTCTGCTAACCCTTTATCCTTCCTCCCTAGGTGTGCCAGTGGGTGCTGAAATGCAGGAATAGCAAGAACTCACTGATCCAAATGACAATCCTTAACTTGTTGCCCCGCTTGGCCGCATTCCGACCTTCTGCCTTCACAGGTGAGGCTGTCCGTGGAAGACATCGTCGCCCTCTCAGGAGGTGATTCCCAAGTGTTACGTCTGCTTCTCACTGGAAGCAGCACCAGCAAAAGAGTGCTCTCTGATTTCTTTGCCTTGTGTCCAGTTTTCTGTTAATGTCTTAGGTGGCAGACACAGGAACAATCAGAATGTGTAGGCAGAGAGGCAGTTCTAGGGCTAGGCAAGTTCTCATGTGTGGAAGCTAACAAGTCCATGAACTGACTTCAAGGAGACCAGCAGAGGAGCAAGTTTCATGTAGATACTGTGCAGCAGCAGCCTGTCTATGGGACAGGAAAGGGCTTGGTGACCAGCTTTTGCCCCCAGGTTGGTCACTGAGCTGCCTCACCACTCAGAAAGAAAGGACTGGATGTCTCAGAGGCAGGTTCCATGGGTGACAGACTGGGGGTTCCCATATTCCTGACCATCCCCAGTGGGCACTGTGAACTGCTTATGACATCTGGCCCAGCTCAGATACTGGTATCTCCAAGAGGCCCTCCCAGATTGCTGCAATTGGAAAGGTCGTTTTCCTCTTCTGTTAATTCCTTAGATATAGAAAGCCTTTGGCAAAAGACCCAGGGTGAGTCCTACCTCACCCTCACTGTGATGTTGTGGACAGTTTTTCACCTTCCTGGATCTCCACTCCCTAACTTATAAAACTAGAATAATAGTCCTTGCCTCCAAGATGAACAGCATGCACGCCTGGCACCTTCTGTAGTGCCTGGCAGAGGAAACTCCAGTAATGGAAGCCATTGTTACATTATTACTGCTTCCTTGAGCTACTTCTAACCCATTTTGGAGAGATGGTGGAGGTGCACATTGTAATTGTACTTCAGCCTGTTCATATGCAGTGTCCTTGCCTTGCTTCCTAGGAACTTGGTGAGTATGAGACCCTGTGTCTGACATCTTTGCACTTCACCATGGTGCATGTTGCCTGTGCTCAGCAAGCATTCAGAACCAGTGAGAGCCAGGAGCATTAGAGGAGGGCCACCTGACCCTCAGCCCCTCCAGTCCTAGCACACCATGCCACCCAGCCCAGATGAAACTGCAGGAAATGTCTAGCTGCTGGTGTGTTGAACAGGCTGTGTAAGTAGAACATGTTAGATAACAAGACAGTCACATGAAGTCACCGAACCAGAGAGAAATGATAAAATGAAAATCACCTGTATTTTTTTCAGTTTTCTGTTCTTCCCGCCTGGCATCCAGAAGCTTTTCTCTTTCTTAATGACCAGACACACCCCTGATCACTAGAGCTCTAAATGATCTTGGGTTCAGAGCCTAGTTCGGAAAAAATTCATAATTAGGCCAAATCTGATCAAAATCTGGCACACTGTAGAAGCGGTTATCCTGGTACATTCAAAAGGCTGCCTAGCAGCAGGGTACAGAAACTCAGAGAGCCCCTGATTTATTCTTTTGATGTGAGTTTGTTGTTCTGTTCAGTAATCTCTAAAATATGTCAATGAAATACAATCTGGGAATCCCCCAGAAGTACTTAGCTCATTGTGCAAGTACCACTTGTTTAAAACTTACAGTTAGGAAGTCATTGCTCGAACGTTCTGATGGCAGAAGCTTTGGGAATATCAAAAATACTGACCTGAAGGCCAGGTTGCAATCTCTTCAATGTCAGATACCTAATCTCTTAGGGTACTACATCTGGAAAAGGAAGGTACACTCTTGCTTTAAGCACATTTCCTGTTGAAATGCTGCACTTGTACGTAAAGGGATAATTTCCATGTCGGTTTGGTCTAAAAAATTTTAGGGCTCTGTCAGTTTGGTCTTCGGTTTTGAAGCCTCAGCATGCATCCCTGACCTCTAACCACAGGAGCTGTGGGAGAGGACATCTCTTTTTAAAGGAAGTGTGTAACGTGCCTGTGCTGTGTGAGGGTCTGGCACACTGGGTGTGGTGCTGACAGCCTCAGTACCAGTGCCTTGCTAGTGGATACATGATCTTGCTGTGGCTGCTGTCATATGTGCGCCTGGTGCTCACACGCAGGGTCAGGCTCAGTGAGAGCAAAGAAATGGAAGAGAGGCGAGAACCAGGAAACTCTAGCCTCGGGAGAAACAGCACTTGAGCTTCCTTTACCCAAGAATCTCCTACCTCCCCCTGCTTGCATAAGCTTAACGAAAATGCACATGAAATGTGGCTCTCCAAGTTGCAGATTAAAGCTCATTCTGTGAAATGTGATTATAGCAAAATTGCTGAGTAGTAGCAAGGTGATTTCCAGGCCTAAGCTGAGTGGAATGGCCTGCTAATTGCAAGTAATATTCAATATAACCTTAAATTTCATTATCATATGAAATAATTTAGATGATGTTTTCAGACAAGATTTGCTGTCCTTTTTTAACATACATTTCTTAAATAAGAGTATGTAATCTATGTAATCTTCCCCTTAAAAAAATAGAAATTATTTGATGCTGTCTTGGAGACCCTTTGTGTTTTGTTTTTCTTTTTATTTAAAAGGAAAAACGTCCTTTGTTTCTAATAGTTCCAAAAGATGTGTTTGTGGTGTCATTACCAAGCACAAGCTTCCTCTAAAATGTGCCCTCTAAATTCTTATCTTTCTAGCAGTCTTTCCTAATTGTTTCTTTTTAATTTTTTTGGTACTAGGAATGGAACCCAGGGGTGCTTAACCACTGAACCACATCCCCAGCCCTTTTTATTTTTTATTTTGAGACAGGGTCTTGCTAAGTTGTTTAGGGCCTTGCTAAGTTGCTGAGTCTGGTCTCGAACTTGTGATCCTCCTTTCTCGGCCTCTGAGACACTGGGATTATAGGTGTGCACCACTGTGCTTGAGCCATAAGTTGTTTCTTTTCTTTTCTTTTTTTTAAGAGAGAGGGACAGTGAGAGAGAGAGATAATTTTTATTTAGTTTTTCATGTGGCCTTTGTTGCTCCGAGACTTCGTTGTGTTTACTGTGCTGGGGTTTGAACTCGTGTACTCCCACATGCCGGGCAAGCGCTGTAACCGCTCCAGCCCCCTAAGTTGTTTCTTAGACCTGAGTACTCCATGCGAACTCTGGCCTGTGATGTATAGACCTTCTCTGACCTTGAGCCATCCACTCTGTCTTTTCTATGCTCAGATACTCAGTACCTCCAGGACACCATGAACCATGTCCTGAGCTGTGTCAAGAAGGAAAAGGAACGTACAGCAGCCTTCCAGGCTCTGGGACTGCTTTCTGTGGCTGTGAGGTCCGAGTTTAAGGTCTACTTGCCTCGGGTGCTGGACATCATCCGAGCCGCCCTGCCCCCTAAGGACTTTGCCCACAAGTAAGCATCTCTGATATGATTTCACCTTCCACTCCATTTGGCTGGAGAGCAGGGTTGCTCCATCCCAGCTCCACAGAGCTTACACCCATTCCATGCATCATTTCACTGCAAGTGATAGCAGATTGTATATACACATATATATATATGTATATATATATTTTTTTTTTTTTTTGAGAGAGAGAGAATTTTATTTAGTTTTTTGTGTGGCTTTCATTGCTCTGACACTTCATTGTGTACTGGGGTTCAAACCCATGTCCTAATGCATGCCATGCAAGCACTGTAACCACTGAGCCATGCTCCAGCCCCTGTATGTATGTATGTATGCATGTGTACTTATATATATAAAGCCATTTCTCAGTAGGGTTCTGACTTTTTCCAAGTGAAATGGCATATGTATAAATCGTTGGGGTTGAATACCCTGAAAGCATGTTACAGGCCAACAGTTTTCTGTATCTGCTGACAAGTAATCCCCTGGCATTGCTTTTTTCCTGGGCTTCAAAGGTCTTATCTTGATAGAAGAACCAAAGCAAGGAATCCTTGACTGGAACTAAGGGGACCTAACAGAGTATCTTCTTCCTTATCACTAGAGGAACCTCCCAGTGAACAAGACACTAGCAAAGCCTGTAGCACCCTGCCACATTGAGACACCAAAGTCCCTTGGCTACGGCTGGGGAATTGTGTCTGTTTACTTTCCTGTGTTATTAGCAAAGGTTACTCTGGTGAATGAATAAGTTCCACTCATTCCCAAGTGCAGCGTTCTCATCTTAGGGAGAAGAATGTCCTTCCACATGATGACTATCCCGGCCCTCTGGTCCCCAATGAACACACCGTTCAGTTTGCTTCCTAAATAGGCACCTTAGTCAGCACCCATGTGGTGCCTCTGTGAATGCAGATAAGGGGCCCCAGTCTTAAGAAACTTAACTGCCCTCTGCTGGATTGTCAAAAATATACAAATTCATGGTGACTACGATGTGATGGGCACCCTTGAATTGTGAGTAGATATTCTACACACCCACATGTGGTGGCCCTGCCTGAGTAACCTGTCCTTGTCACAAGGTGACTGAGGGGCAGTGTCCTGGAATGTTGTCATGTCTGAACTAGCCACTCTCCTTCTGTGCAGGAGGCAGAAGGCAATGCAGGTAGATGCCACAGTGTTCACCTGCATCAGCATGCTGGCACGAGCCATGGGGCCAGGTATCCAGCAGGACATCAAGGAGCTGCTGGAGCCAATGCTGGCTGTGGGACTGAGGTAGGGGTCAGAAACTTGAGCCCTTCCTGCCTCAGTTAGCAAGAGGCTTGGCCCGTGGGGTTGGGACTGTGTGGGAAGAGCGAGGCATGGTTTGCACGTTGATTTGGATTGGCAGGATTGCTCAGACTGGACAGACAGGTTTGAATGCTAGTTTCATTGGCAGCTAGCTATGCAATCTTGATTAAGTGACTTCTTCGAGACTCCGTTTTCTCATCTGAAAAGCGAGTGCACATGCAGTTGCGGTTGTGCAGGGTAGCTGTTCAGATTAAGCGAGAGTTCGTGGGGTAGCCACTCTTAGCACGGCGCCTGGGGTGTAGGAAATACACAGTAAAAGTTTGCAGCTATTGTTTGTTTTTACTGGGCAAATTGAGTGAGCTCTCTAAACTTTAGTTATCTTCACCTATAAAATAAGGACGGTGCTCTTGATCCCCTTCCCAGTTTGTTTATTGAGACTTGGTCTTTTGTAGCACCTGGATTTTTTCAGAAAATTCTCCTGTGGTGAGAACCAGAAACCCATAAATTGTTCTGAAATCCGAGACTAGACCAAGAGAGTTCAGCACATTTGTTCTATTTTATAGCATCCCTTCTACTTAGAGACCAAGAAGTGATGGGGTCTGATCCCCTTGCTGCAAGAAGGGCTGTTTTACCAAGAACAGATAGAACCTCACGTGCCCAACCCCTTTTGACTGGTTTATTTCCCTTCAGCCCTGCCCTCACTGCTGTGCTCTATGACCTGAGCCGCCAGATTCCACAGCTGAAGAAGGACATCCAGGATGGGCTACTGAAGATGCTATCTCTGGTTCTTATGCACAAACCCCTCCGACACCCAGGCATGCCCAAGGGCCTGGCTCATCAGCTGGCCTCCCCTGGCCTCACCACCCTCCCTGAGGCCAGTGACGTGGGCAGCATCACTCTTGCCCTCCGAACCCTTGGCAGCTTTGAATTTGAAGGTAAGAAATTGCAGTGGCCTTTGCCAAGACAAGGAGTGGTGCTGGGAACCTTGAGAAAGGGATGAGGCTGCTTAGTGTTCCTGGATCTTGCCAGGGTCTTCCACTTGCTGAGTCTGTAGCAGCTCCTGCTTCCCAGGTTCCATCCTTGTGTCGTTAATGCCTGCTGTTTGCCTTTGGTCCATACTGTGTCGAGGGTTGATGGTGTTCAGGAAAAGCATGCGTTGATCCAAGGAAATAATGCTTCAGAGATGGAATCCCTCACCTCCTCACCTTCCCACTTCATGTAGCTGAGTTGGTATTTATGCTTGAAAATGTGCAAGTAGAGGCTTTAAGGTGTTTGTTCCTGTGGCAGTATGATTTCCAAGAGTGCTGTACTCCATAGTTGGATTTGGAGCTCTAAGCTATAGATAAATCCAAATAATACTGATAGGAGATATTTCAGGAGAAAAAACTGATACTTTTAAAACTTCAGGTTGGGAAGGTAAGGCTGGTCAAGGCTTCTGAGAAACAAGCAAGAACAGAAAGCCTGAGCCTCCTGTCTGGAGGCAGACGGCCAGCTGTGGTTTCCCCATAGCCACTCCTCCAGTAACATTCACTCACACCCACTGCAGTTTATTGTTAATGAATAGAAAGTGTTAGGTTTAAACCCAGCCTACATCAGACTTCCTTTTTGATATTTAAATCTGGGGACTAAATAGACAAGAATTGTTTTGCCCTCTGGGAATGGAAGGGTTTAGGTCAGAAAAGAACAAAGTAGTTTATTTTTTGAAAGGAATATAGGAAGAATTAGAGTTGGGGGCACCTTTTCTGCTCTTTCACCATCCCCTTCTGCCTCTCTGCTGACTGGAAGCCATGCGTTTCCATTGAGGGAAGAGTTCTGAAGCAATGTCTTACATCAAGACCTTGTTGAACATGCAGTGAGTCACCACAAGATGGAAAACGCAGCTAGCAAGTTGCAGACCTGTCTGTCCAGAGCAGCAGTGCTTATTCCATTCTCTCTGCCTTCGTATCCAGGCCACTCGCTGACCCAGTTTGTCCGCCACTGTGCAGATCATTTCCTCAACAGCGAGCACAAGGAGATCCGCATGGAAGCTGCCCGCACCTGCTCCCGCCTGCTCACGCCCTCCATCCACCTCGTCAGTGGCCACGCTCACGTGGTCAGCCAGACTGCTGTGCAGGTGGTGGCAGATGTGCTCAGCAAACTGCTCGTGGTTGGGATCACAGATCCTGGTAAAGTTACAGATAGAAGCGGTGTGGGAGATTCAGGAGCTTGGGGCGTTTGGAAGTTGCCAGTTTCATTACATGATCCCTCTAGAGCTCCAGTCTCAACAATTGATATTCAGCTTTTTCCCTACCAAGGCATGAGGCTTGGCTACTCCACCCTGTAGGTGTAAGATAATCTGTCTTTAATACCTTTATTCTTGAGGAGAAAAAAGAATGACAGCAGGTTAGACGAGGGAAAGGTGTCTGGAGTCCTCCTTCTAGACTGATGGCAGTGGAGGTAGAAGCTGGGAAAGGGCTGGAGGGATGGAGTGGTGAAGGGCATTCAAAGGCTTAATTGCTTCTGCAGACCCTGACATCCGCTACTGTGTCTTGGCATCCCTGGATGAGCGCTTTGATGCACACCTCGCCCAAGCAGAGAATTTACAGGCCCTGTTTGTAGCCCTAAATGACCAGGTGTTTGAGATCCGGGAGCTGGCCATCTGCACTGTGGGCCGACTCAGTAGCATGAACCCAGCCTTCGTCATGCCTTTCCTGCGCAAGATGCTCATCCAGGTAATGGGGATGGCAGCTACTACCATGCTACCGGGAGAGCTGCTTGGGGAGAGAGAAAAGGTTGAGATCCTGGAAAAGCCACATTCAGCTCCAAGGAGCCACATGTCTCCCAGCTTTGTGATTATAGTTCCAGTGCTTCTCACCTCGTGATCCTCTTGTCCCAGGATAATCTCCCATGCAGTTCTTTCTTCCTGGCAAATCATCAGTGATCCCATCTCTTGGTCCTTTTCATGTACTCACCCCATCTGCTATAGGGTATCAGTCTTCTGGCACCTCCCTGTCCTACTCTCCTGCTTTTCTAGGGGGTGTTGTGTTGTTTTGTTTTAAGAGAGAGGGACAGTGAGAAAGCAAGAGAGAAAGAGAATCGATTTTATTAGCTTTCGTTGCTCGGACATCTCATTATGTACATGGTGCTGGGGTTTGAACCGCATACTTGTGCATGCCAGGTAAGCACTGCAACTGCTAAGTCGCCACTCCAGCCCCTCTCCTGCTTTTCTTGCTCACACCAGGTCAAGCGTACAGGTCATTGTCCTCAACAGAAATAACATGTGGGCATGGTTCCTGCGCTCTTCAGTAGTCCCTGTCTCTGGTCTGGGAGTCGCTGGCTTTCATTCCTAACGTGAGATGCAGAGCTGTTCATCTTGGACTGTGTTAGCCTAGAGGAGATTCAGTCTGGCATGCACACTCACTCAGGTAGAATTCTTAGTTCCTGAGGAAAACTAGCTCTTTAATTTTTTCTTCTGCTACCCAAGGAAGTTTTCTGTGAGTGATGCCTAGTCCAGTCTTTCCTGCTTCAAGTTAGTGCCCCCTCCCTCTTCTGGGTCTCATATGTCACTCACCCAGTCATTCCGTGCCCCCCGCCTCCATCCACCCTATCTCCACCTGACCCTCTGCTTTCTGATCTTTTCCCAGGGCTTCTTTTGAAATGTTTGCTTTTCAAACAGAAAATCATTAATATACGTAACTCTAAACCCTAGAGAAATGTTATTTATTCATAGTTTGTCATAATAAAAATGCCTGTAAATTATATCATCAGTCAGTGGATTAGAAATTGTACTTATGTTGGCACTGCTATGTTTAGCCTAATGATTTATTCCTTTAGCTACTGGCCCTTGTTAGGATGCCTATCATGTTAAGTTTTTTTTAAGATACTTAAGGCTTCAGGCTTGGTGGTGCACGCCTGTAATCCCAGCAGCTCGGGAGGCTGAGGTAGAAGGATCACAAGTTCAAAGCCAGCCTCAGCAACTTAGTCAGGCTCTGATCAACTTAGCAAGACCCTGACTCAAAATAATATTATAAAAGGGCTGAGGATGTCACTCAGTAGTTAAACATCCCTGGGTTCAATCCTCAGTACAAAAAAAAAAAAAAAAAGATACCTAAGGGAAAAAAGTCATCACTGATCCTGGCAGCTCAGGTTGCAATAAATAAGTTTCAGCTAACCTTAAGTCAGTCTGTATCAAGGTGTGTCTGCCTGTGTTACTGTGAGTATAATGTGCTGATGCAGTGTGCTTTGAGGATATCATTAGAACAAACACGTTATTTCTACTCAGGCCTGAGGGCATCCCATTGATGTAACGTTAACTCTTAGTTTTATCCCGGTGTGCTTAAGACATTAGGTTTATCCCGGTGTGCTTAAGACAGCTGCAGAATTTTAGCATTTCTCTCATCGTCGTAGCTGTTCTGTTCTTTGATTCCTTTGTCATTATTCTTAGGCCCTTTTACTAATTTACTGTCTGGATATAGAGTTTTCTCCCAGAGAGCTGTCCCTTCATTCCTCATTTCTGCAAACCCTAATGATCTCTCTCTGACTGCACACTGTTAAAGTCTGTGCCCTTGAGAGAACTGGGAGACCTTGGATACTGTGATAGAAGGAGAAGGGGCAACTTCCAAAACATTTTCTTGGAGTCACAGCTACTATCTTAGCTGTAGAGATGTTCTTTGTTGAGTGTCTAGCAGTGATTTAATCCAGGCCTGGCTTTTCCTTTAGTACTCTGCCACATTTTCCCTATGGGTGCACAGTTCTCTGGATTGTCTGCTACCTTTCTTCCCTACAGATTTTGACAGAGCTAGAACACAGTGGCATTGGGAGAATCAAAGAGCAGAGCGCACGCATGCTGGGGCACCTGGTCTCTAACGCCCCCCGACTCATCCGCCCCTACATGGAGCCTATTCTGAAGGTAATACACAAGACGGCGGCAAAACTGGCACTTTGACCAGCCACGGTGGTGCATGCTTGTAATCCCAGCAGCTCAGGAGGCTGAGGCAGGAGAGGAGGATCACATGCTCAAAGCCAGCCCTCAGCAATTTAGTGAGGCCCTAAGCAACCTAGAGAGACCCTGTCTCAAAATAAAAAATAAAAAGGACTGGGGACATAGCTTAGTGGTTAAGCGCCCCTCAGTTCAATGTCTGGTAGCAAAACAAAACAAAACAAATCCCAAAACACTGGCTCTTTCCCTCATGGTGGATAGGAGGTGGGACTGAACAAAGAGGTCGTATCTTTGGTCCCAGGTTTGGGGACAAGGCTACCTCAAGAACCTTCAGTTAAAGAGTACCAAGAATCTTACCAGTTGCAGAAAAATGCTGTTCTCATAAGCCATAAGATGAGATGCTTCAGGTACCTCAGCAGATGTGCTTGGATAGGAGAAGAGATGGATGGCAGCCTGAAATGGTACCCCAGCATGAAGAGAAATGAACTGTAAAACCTGACAGCCTTCAGATCGGAATGCATTAGAGTCGTGTGAAGTTGATTTTTTTTGTTTGTTTGATGGTTTGTTTTAAGAAAGGGTTTATTTTTTCATCTGCTTTTTACTTTTCTTCCTTTTGGTTGTGCATGTGGTGCGGGGGATCCAACCCGGGTCCTTGTGCATGTCAGGCAAGTGTTCTACCGCTGTACCACCTCTTCAGCCCCAGTGTTTTGCTCTTTTTTTTTTTTTAATAACACCTGTTCATCTGGACGAACAATCAGAGCTATTGTTAAAAGAAGTCATGGAAAATATCTTTAAATAATGGTGCTTCCCAGCTTTCTCAGATGTTATACTTGTTCTTATTGTGGAGAACAGTTTGAGAATCCAGTGGAAAGTTGAGATTCCAGAGAACTCCTGGATTCATAAAGCCTAGAAGTAATTTATGACTGAGAGGATCTCTTGGCTGAATTTTACTTGTGTGAAAGAAAAGTTTCTTTTAGATTCTAATCTGATCATTTCCCCATACCTTCTTTCTGTAGGCTTTAATTTTGAAACTGAAAGATCCAGACCCTGATCCAAACCCAGGTGTAATCAATAACGTGTTGGCCACAATAGGAGAATTGGCTCAGGTAAGGTGACAACCACTTTTCCACAAGGTGGAAAGAAGCTCTCCAAACTCTAAGGAAGTCAAAATACTTTTTTTTTTTAAAGAGAGGGAGAGAGAGAATCATTTTTATTTATTTTTCCAACTGGCCTTGATTTCTCTGACACTTAGTTGTGTACGTGGTGCTAGGGTTTGAACCCAAGTCCTCACGCATGCCTGCCAAGCACTCCAACCTCTGAGCTACCGCTCCAGCCCCTCAGAATACTTAATGCCATAATTCCTAATCCTGTCCACCACCCCCTTTGATTTTGCAGGTTAGTGGCCTAGAAATGAGGAAATGGGTTGATGAACTCTTCATTATCATCATGGACATGCTCCAGGATTCCTCTCTGTTGGCCAAAAGGCAGGTCAGTGCCACACTTCCTGATGAGCAGGGAAGTCCCCATGCAGCCAGGGACCTTATTTCTCATTCATCTCAGTGTCCCCAGCCAGTGCCTGGCGCAGCACTAAGCTTGATATGTGGTAGATGCTTGATGGTATTTGTTTGAATGGATAAAAAGAAGAAACATTTGGAGCTAGAATTAGCTGTCATCCTGGCCTGCTGTCACTTTCAGTACCAGGGCTGAGCAAGTGCTGTTTCTTCTGTGCCAAGGATAAGGCAGATCTGTCATCAGAGCTTCAGCTCCTAAAGAAGAAACAAAGCCTTGGCCACAGGCCCTGAATTACAGCTTCAGATCACCCTCCTCTGTCATTTGAACTTATTAGATGACTAGACTAAAATTAAGAACAATCTTAATTTTTTTTGTTTGTTTTTATACTGGGAATTGAATCCAGGGGCCCTGTACCTCTGAGCTGTGTCCCCACCCCTTTTTATTTTTTAATTTTGAGACAGGGTCTCAGTTGCTAAGGCTGGCCTCAAACTTGTGATCCTTCTGTCTCAACCTCCCAAGTTGCTGGGATTATAGGCATGTGCCACCACATGTAGCCCCTTAATTTCTTTTGCATCTCCTGTAAATCACTTGGGACTTGGGATGTGAAAGAAGTATTCTTTTTTTTTTTTTTTTTTTTTTTCGGCAGGGTGGGGGTACCCAGGGATGCTTAACCACTAAGCTTCATCCTCAAGCCTTTTTTTTTTGAGACTGGTCTTGAATTTATGATCCTCCTTCCTCATCCTCCTAAGCAACTGGAATTACAGCATGTGCCCCCATGCCTTACTATTTTTTTATGTTTTGATGCAGTGATTGCGTTTGTACTTGAACAGCCATATTTTTATGCCCTAACTCTGGAGATTTTTGTTCATGGTCAGTGTCTTTTCTAGAAACTTTTGTCCTTACAATAGGCTCTAACGTTCCTGAGCGGAAAGGGTATAACTGTGCTTTCCTTTCTCTTCCACTGACTCAACGAACCATCTGACTTTTTGCCCATCCAGGTAGCTCTTTGGACCCTGGGGCAGTTGGTGGCCAGCACTGGTTATGTGGTAGAGCCCTACAGGAAGTACCCCACCTTGCTTGAGGTGCTGCTGAATTTTCTAAAGACCGAACAGAACCAGGGCACACGGAGAGAGGTAGGAGGCAAGGACACTTGGTCTTAAGAGACCGCTGGGACAGTGGGTAGTAGAGAAGGTTGTGGCATCAGCATGCCAACAGGATCAGACTTCCTGTCCTCCTCCATTTTGTTCACAAACCTGGTCAATTAGGGTATGAATTAGGGATTACGGAACATGAGAAGAATCTTCAGGGAAGCTGTGGTAATGAGATGATGTGGTGAATGTCTTCTTTTCCCCTTCACTTTTCCCACTCAGGCTATCCGTGTGTTAGGGCTTTTAGGGGCTTTGGATCCCTACAAGCACAAAGTGAACATCGGCATGATTGACCAGTCCCGGGACGCTTCTGCTGTCAGCCTGTCAGAGTCCAAGTCAAGTCAGGATTCCTGTAAGTTGGGGGAGCCGCGAAGGACTTGCTGAATTCTGACTACAGAACCTTTACTGGCCACATCTAGAAAGAGTCTTGAGCCGGGAAACTGAAATTATAGCATATTGGTTTTTATAGCAGCTTATGAATAAAACGTCCATGGATTCCTGTTGAATCACAGTGTAGCCAGAGTCCTCACGTCTGTCCAGTGTTTGTCCATGGTTAACATGCTCAGCCAGGCCGTCTGTACTCCTTTTTTGGTGCCTTAAGTGAGAGAAATTACCCCATCACCTCTGTTCATCTCTTACTTTGTTAATGCCTTTTTGGGGTTCTTTATTCCTGTAGCACTCAAGGAAGAAACTGGAAAGGCTTCATCCTCCCTGTTTTAATTGATAGGGAAGACTGAGGTTCTTCTACGCATAGAAGACTCCGCATAGAAGACTCCGTCTAGGGTCTCTGGCCCTAGACCCCATTGCCTTTAACATGTAGTTTGAGAGAGTGGGGTAGGGGGTGGGATCCTGGAGAGTTTTCTAGAATTGGTCCACTTTATTTTCCACCAGGGTAGAAAATAAAGGTTTCTGAAAGTAAAGGTTCAACAGTGGCTGTTCCAACTATTCCAGCAGTCTAGATATAAATTACTTAAATAACATTTAAGTAATTTATATCTAGACTGGATAGGTGGGATCACATTGCTTCCAATCCCTTCTTCTTTCTGGATATTAGCTAAGGATGCCTTTGATGTTATCTTGTTAGATCACAGTTGTCAAGAGCAAAGCCTGAGCTAGGTGCAGTGATGTACACCTGAAACCCCTGTGACTCAGTGGGCTAAGGCAGGAGGATAGCAAGTTTGAGGCCAGCCTGGCAACTTACACCGTGTCTCAAAATTAAAAAGAAGAAGCGCTGGTGACATAGCACAGTGGTAGAGCATCCCAGGGTTCCTTCCCCAGTACCACAAGAAAAGAAGAAAGAGCAGAGCTGGGGAAACATCGTCCTGTGTTCTTACTTCAGCAGCACAGCCGGCCACTTTGGTCCTGTTTTAGTTCTCGCCCTCCTCACTGCATGTTAATACCCTGGGCAGAGTCCTTGAGATCCTTGCTGCTCAGTCAGGGAGCATTTTCCTGCTAATGCATCTGAATTCCCTGGGGGATCAGGCAGCTCTGGAACAGATGTTTGCTTGATTTCTCTTTATTTTCATTTGGGGAAATAATTACTTTTTTTTTTTTAAGAGAGAGAGATGGGTTGGGGATTTAGCTCAGTGGCAGAGCGCTTGCCTAACATGCACAAGGTCCCGAGTTCAGCGGTCCTCCGTCCTGAAAAAAAAGAGAGAGAGACAATCAATTTTATTTCTTTTTTTATCTGGTTTTTGGTTTTCAGACACTTAGCTGTGTATGTGGTGCTAGGGTTTGGACCTGGGTCCCTGTGCATGTCAGGCAAGCGTTCTACCCCTTAGCTACCATTACAGCCCAGGAATAATTATTTTTATTGATGGTTTTAGTTGTAAAGCTGGGAATTAAACATAGCAATTTTTTTAAAACTGCATCAAGTACTGTTTGAGGCTTTGGTGGTGTGGGTAGTAGAAACTGATGTTGAGCCTGTTCGGTTCCTAACAGACCCTGGATTCCCAGTGGCATCAGGACATACCACAGAAGTGATAATGTCTTTGGAGAGGTTTCAGTTTGCTGTTAGCCATGCTCTGCCTCAAGTTAAAGTCATGTCACCAATAGCTTATGATTCTGTATGTCATTTTGTCCTAGCTGACTACAGTACCAGTGAAATGCTGGTCAACATGGGAAACCTGCCTCTGGACGAGTTCTACCCAGCTGTGTCCATGGTGGCCTTAATGCGGATCTTCCGAGACCAGTCCCTCTCTCACCATCACACCATGGTTGTCCAGGCCATCACCTTCATCTTCAAGTCCCTGGGGCTTAAGTGTGTGCAGTTCCTGCCCCAGGTCATGCCCACATTCCTTAATGTCATTCGGGTCTGTGATGGGGCCATTCGGGAAGTAAGTACCCAAACCCCACTCTTTAGTCTGTTCCAGTCACACGTGCACAGAAGATTGTCGGTGCCTCCATTCCCTAGCCCTGCATTCAGCTTGCTACCAGCCTATTGCCTTTCTTCCCCTTAACTTCTGACATGTGTGTATACAGTCAGGTCTGTCCAGTCTCCTGGTTTGTCCTCTCAGGATAGCTGTAGATGAACCATCTTGTGGGGAGGGACGTGTTGTTTTTCTAGAGTTCAGTCCAGTTGTGAAACGTTCCACGGTGTGAATTTCTGGTTGCTTCTTCATGAATAGACTTAGGTCTCACAAATTTAGTAAAAATACTACATAGGTGGAGTTGCATGCTTCATGTTGATCTCATAATGTCAGTGGTCCCATTATTGTTGATTCTGAGTTCGAGCACCTGATTAAGTTGGTATCTGTCAGATCTCTCCATGATGGAGTTACCTTTTCTCCTTTGTCATTAATAGCCCATGGGGTTATGCTTTGAGGTGATGTGACTATGCTATTCTTTAGCTACCTTTCACCCAGTGACTCTAGTGTTCGTTGACATCCTGGTTTAAATCAGGTCCTGAACTTCTGGTTGCAAAGTCATGACTTTATAGTTCTGTCATCCCTTCTGCTTTCATTAGCTGGCATTTTCTGTGAAGATGTTTTCCTTTTTTCCTTTCTCAGTCTCTTTTCTTTCTCTGAACCACAGAACATGTAGTGTGGTTACTTGATTACTATACTCATACCAACAACAAACCTTCAGTTAGGGACTGGAGCAGTGGAGCAGTGGCTCAGTGGTTGGAGCACTTGCCTGGCATGCAAGAGAACCCAGGTTCAAACCCCAGCACCAGGTACACAACTAAGTGTCAGAAAAACAAAAGCCAGATGAAAAAAATAAATAAAATTGATTCTCTCTCTTCAAAAAAAAAAAAAAGCTAACCCCTATAGTTAGTAAGTTTAATCTGTAAAGTTCAAGGTAGCCTTGCATTTTCTACTCTTCTTAGTCTATACTGAGAGTGTACAGAGAACTGTGTTTAAAAGGTACTTGAATTAGCTATTTTCCTTCTGTGATCATATTATCAACTTGATATACATATTTAAGGAGACAGTATCTTTTAACACTTTGCGGGGGTGGGGCTGGAGCAGTGGCTCAGTGGTTATGGTGCTTGCCTGGCAAGCATGAGTACTCAGGTTCAAACCCCAGCACCATGTACACAGTGAAGTCTTGGAGCAACAAAAGCCATGTGAAAAACTAAATAAAATTAATTCTTTCTCTCTCACACTGTCCCTCTCTCTATTTTAAAACAAAAAAAAACCTTTGTGTCAGGAGAATAGAAGTGCTTTTTTTTTTTGAAGCAAGTTTTTGCTGTGCTGCCCAGGTTGGTCTCAAGCTGTTGGGCTCAGTCAGTCCTCCTGCCTCAGCCTCCCAGATAGCTGAGACTACAGGCAAAAACTGCCGCACCTAACTTGCAGTTTATTTTTAAATATCACACTTGTAATTATTGACTTCATTGAATGCTTTTGTTTTTATTTTTGTTTTTGTTTATGGTACTGGGGCTTAAACTCTGGGACACTCCACCACTGAGCTACTCCATCCCTTTATTTTTTAAGAACAGAATCTTGCTAAGTTGCCAATACTGGCCTCCAACTTTTGATCCTCCTTCCTGCCTCAGCCTCCTGAGTCATTGGGATTACATGTGTGTGCCTTTGCACCCAGCTGACCTTGTTAAATTCTTGTTAATTCTAATAACTCACAGATTCTCCCACATTTTTACTCTATGATAATCATATAGTCTGAAAAGGCGAAGGGAGAAAGGGTAGTTTTGTTTTCATCTTAATCAGTAAATCGTTTCTTTTCCTTAATACATTCCTCAGATCTCCGCTTCCATGTTGATTAGATTCAATGCTAGTGGAACTCTTGAACCTATTCTTACTTTAATGGGACATCTGTTAAGCTTTCGTTACGAAGTGTACTGTTTGCTGCAGTATTTTGGTAGATAGCTTTATGTAGGTTTTAAACATTCTTTTATAGTCTTAGTTTGCCAGTTTTTTATCATGAGTAAGTATTTGAGTTTATCAAATGCTTTTTCTCTACTTGTTGAAATGATTATTTCATTTTTCTCTTTTGGAGGGTTAATATATTGCATTACATTAATATGTGTTTAATGTAGAAACATTCCACCATGGGTATGATGTATACTTTAACATGTTGATTTTATATCTAATATGTAATTTAGAATTTTGCGTCTATGTGCTCGAGTAGAATTGGTCTAATTTTTTTTTCTTGTGCTGAGGATTCATTGCAAAGCCACATGCATGCTAGGCAAGTGCTTTGCCTCTGAGCTTCATCTCCAACCCTTTTTTAAATTTTGTTTTGAGGAGCTTGAGTAGTGGTGGCTCAGTGGTGGAGCACTTGCCTGGCATGCACGAGGACCGGGGTCTGAACCCCAGCACCACACACACAACCAAGTGTCAGAGTAACAAAGATCAGATGAAAATTGATTCTCTCTCTCTAAAAAGAAAAACAAATGATTTTGAGATCGGGTTCCACTAAGATGTCCCTGTTGGCCTCAACCTCGTCATTCTTCTGCTTCAGAAGAATTAAAAATTCAAAGGCAGGTTAAAAAAAAGGTACAATCTGTGGTCACCATGGTACCCACCTGTAATCCCAGTGACTTAAAAGGCTGAGGCAGGAGAATCTTAGCAACTTAGCAAGGCCCTAAGCAATTTAATGGGACCTTGCCTCAAAATAGAAAAAAAACAATAAAGGCTGGGGATATAGCTCAACAGAAAGTGCCACTGGGTTTGATTCCATTATTGTTTGGAAATAAATATATTCTAATGTGTATGATTTGTTTCTTTCACCCTTGAGTTAGTTAGAAGTGAATGTTTTATTTGCAAACACAAGGTTTTTATATTGATTTTACTTGATTGCCTAGTGCAATTAAGTTCTCTGATATTTCCTGAAATTGCTTAATGCTGTCGTGCGTGATGGATTTCCATGTCTCCTGTGTGTTTAGGGGTAGTACGTATTGGCTACTGTGATACACAGGGTTCCACACGTTGGTAGACTGAACTGATTACACACTGTATTCAAATCTTTTGTATCCTTGTTAATTTTTTGTTAGCTCAATCTTTCATTTACTGAGAGAAGTGAATTAAAAATCTCCTTTAGTGATGAATTCATTAATTTCCCATAATCTAATCAATTCTAATTTGTATATTTTAAGGTTGTAGTATTAGATGAATGCAAATTTCAAATCTTATGTTCCAGGTAAATTTGATTTCATCATTATCAAATAACTCTTATCTTAAATAATACCTTAAAATTTATTTTGCCTAATATTAACGTATTGTGATCGCTGATATATTTGGGTAAATTTCTTGTCCTGCTTCTTCTATTTATTTATTTATTTGTCTCTTCTTGGGCTTGATTGAGCTTTATTTTTATATATGTTTTGACTTCTATTTATCAACCACCTTTAATTTTATTAAACATTTTGCAATGGAATTATTTCAAATATAAACAAAAGTATACATTCTATTACATTAGATTCTATATGTCCAATAATTATTAGCATTTTGTTAATTTGCATCAATTTGATTTCAGTTATCATACATACACACACACATAAACACAGAGGCTTTTTTTCTGAAGTATTTGAAAATAAATTCCAGATGTCATGTTATTTCACCGATGAATACTTTTTTCCCATACAACCATGACATAATTTATAGCACCTACAAAATCAACAATAATTCCTTAATTTCATTTAATATTAATCCTTCTTCCAATGTTCTTATTTTCTTAAAATGTCTTTTTACATTTACTTTATTCTAATCAGAATCCAGATAAGGTCTGTACCTGGCATTTGTTTAATTTAATTCTCTATTTCCCTTTTTCCTCCACTGTTTTTTTTCCTGACACGTGTTTATGTATATAGGTCATTTACCCTATAGAATTTCCCATCTAAATTTGGTCCTGGCTTGCTATAAACTGGTTAGATTTAGAGGATTACTTAGGTTCAAATTCTGTTCTTTTGGTAGAAACACTTATCGGGTGATACTGTACACCTCCTACTCGAGCAGCTAGTGAGCAGGTGTTTTCTAGATGAGCTCCTCGAGGGAAGGGTGATCAGCGAGCTCAGGCTTCCATTAGCCCTTCCCATAAGCACTGTGTGTTCACAGGTGTTTATTTCCTACATCTGTTATTTGATTAGGGACTCAGTGGTGGCTTTCTGATTCTGTTGTTCCTTCTGGATTTATTGTCTAGAAATCATCTATTGATAACTTTGTGTAATCATCTGAAGTACAGATGATGTAGGAAACACAGAATAAATACATGATTCTTTCCTTTTATTTATCAGTTATCAGAATAAGTTGAGTTCTTAGCAAACTTTCTTACGTGCCTGGACACCACCACTGCCCACCCCCTCCTCTGTTCATCCTTAGGAACACATGGACATTCAAGTATATCTAATCCAATCAACCTGGTTGTCGTGTCCTTTCTACATAGCCCTGTAGACTTAGCTTTTGATCATGCTCTTGCTTTCTGACAAGAGATGAAAAGATATTCTAAGCTCATCAGGTGCATTTCACCCCAGCCTGGACATAACCACTTTCAAGGAGCTCTGGTGTCTTTTAGTGAGAATACGCACGTATGTGTGTATTTTGTATACATATAAATAGTAAATGACCAATATCAGTATTAATAAGATTACTGAATGCATAGCTGGGCACAGTGACATGCCTCTGTAGCCTTAGCTATGTGTGAGGCTGAGCCAGGAGGATCATTTGACCATGAGCTTATTAAAGCCAGCCTGGGCAACTTAGCAAGATCCCAGCTCAAGATTTAAAAAATTTAAAAAGGCTTAGTAAAATAAGTCACTGGTAGAGGACCCCTGGGTTCAATCTCCAATGCTGGAGAGAAGGGAAGAAAAAACATATTACCAAATACAAGATCAGATTTGTTTTGCAATTTATTGTTGTTCTTAGGATTTGTCCCACTAGGGATAATATACAACCAAAATACTGTGTTTAAAGTCACTTGAAATTATTCCTTGAGTGATTGTGCAGCCAACTTGATTTGTAGTTAAACATTTGTTTCTTTTTATTTTCAATTTTCAGATGAGTTTTCCTGAATTAACTTTTATTTTGGCTATGCAAAATCATTAGCACATTTCCAAAGTCACAATTGTAAATGAGATCTGTCTAGCAAAGTCTTGTACCTTGTTTCTTCCTTCCTTTATTTCTTAGGACTGCTGTGACAAGTTACCATAAATTTAGTGACTTAAAACAACACAGATTTATTTAGGGCTCTGTTAGTCACAAGTCCTACATATCTCTCTAGGTGTCAGCCAGGTGATGTTCCTGTCTCGAAGTGCTGGAGCAAATCCATTTCCTTGCTTTCTCTAGATTTGGAAGGCAACCTCCATTCCTTGCCCCTCTTCTTCTATCTTCAGAGTCAGCAAACGCGCTTTCTCTGAGCCTTCATCTGTCTCCAGGTCTCGCTCTCTGATCAGTGCTATTTTCTGTGTTTGTAAGGACTCCTGTAATTAGATTGGGCCAATCTGGATAATGAGGGATGACCGCCCATCTCAAGGTCCTCAGGGTCCCCTTTGCCATCTGAGGATCTGTAAGGACTAGTAGGGCGTGGGCTTCTTTGGAGTATCATTCATTATTCTGCCTTCTACATTTCCCCCTAAGGGAATCGTTTTAATCAGCTTTTAAATTTATATTTTCATTGTACTTTTTTTTTTTTAGAGAGAAGGACAGAGAGAGACAGAGACAGAGAATCAATTTTTTTTTTTGAGATTTTCACATGGCTTTTGTTGCTCCGACACTTAGTTGTGTACGTGGGTTGCTGGGGTTTGAACCTGTGTACTTGCACATGCCGGGCAAGTGCCATAACCTCTGAGCCATTGCTCCAGTCCCTTTATTGTATATTTTTGAAAATATAGGGAAATGTGTTTTCCCCATCTTCTTTACCTAGAAAATAGCATACTATAAACACCTTACTTTTTTTCACTTAAAGACATATCCTGGAGTTCATGCCATAACTTTGTGTTGAGAATTTCTTCATTCCTTTAAGCAGTTACATAATAGTGCTTCATTGTGTGAACTAGTTTACTATATACCATACCTATTTAACCAGTCCCTGTTGATAGACGTGTGTGTGTGTGTGTGTGTGTGTGTGTGTGTGTTTCAGTCTTTTGCTAATTAAAATAATCCTGCAATGAAAAGTGTTGGGCATACATCATTTTCACCTATTTATTTTTTTTCTTGTAGTCAGTTGGCTTTGTTTTATATATGTAGATCTTTGAGTTCTTTAGAATATGTCCCAGTATGAAGAATAGATCCAACTTTATCTTTTTTGTCCTTAAGATTTGGATTTGCATATCTTGTTTTTCCAAAATTTATCAGTATCTCCATCCTTCTCCTGAACAATACATAAAAGTTAAAATAATTGTTCATACCATCTTCCTTCTCTCTTATGATATTGTCTAGTATTTATTTATTTATTTTAAAGAGAGAATCAACTGCTTTTCATGTGACTTTCATTGCTCCAGCTGTTGTGTTCATGGTGCTGGGGTTTGAACCCATGTACTCACGCATGCCAGGCAAGCTCCATAGCTGCTGAGCCACCACTCCAGGACCTAGCATTTTTTTTTTTTACCACCAAATGAAACATTATCGCTGTTGGTCTGTGCAGTATTTGCTTATGTCCATTCACATCCGACCTTTTCTGGATCACATTCCATCGCCCATCTCCAAGCCTGCTTCCAGGAGCACTTTCCTTCTTCCTAAGGCTGGGTCTTCCTGTGAGTATTCACTGAAGTAAACTCTGGCTTTTCTGAATCAGTCTGTATTTCTCTTCTAGAATTCTGAATAGACACGTGTAAGACATGTATCTTTAACATTTGTTGGTTTCTTGTCCTTCTTTGCCTTGAGATGCTTTTTGTAAAGTGATCCTGGATTTTTGGATATTTAAATTCACACCATCTTCTGTTCTATTCAATAATTCTTTTCCTGTGTCTTTTTAAATTATTTTTAAATTTTTATTTATTTATTTGCAGTAATGGAGTCAAACCCAGTGGCACTTTCTGTTGAGCTATATCCCCAGCCTTTATTGTTTTTTTTCTATTTTGAGGCAAGGTCCCATTAAATTGCTTAGGGCCTTGCTAAGTTGCTAAGATTCTCCTGCCTCAGCCTTTTAAGTCACTGGGATTACAGGTGGGTACCATGGTGACCACAGATTGTACCTTTTTTTAACCTGCCTTTGAATTTTTAATTTCAACTACATTTTATTTATAAAAGTTATAGTAGTTTTTTCAAACATGTGTAGTATTTTTCTTCTTTTAAAGAGAAGGAGAGCGAGAGAGAGAATCAATTTTTGTTTAGTTTTTAATCTGGATTTCATTGCTCTCACACTTAGTTGTGTATGTAGTGCTGGGGTTTGAACCTGGGTCCTCATGTCTGCCCAGGCAAGTGCTCCAACCACTAAGCTACCACTCCAGCCTCATGCCTACTACTTTTTTGGTGGTATTTTGTTCCTTGCTTAAATTTTTTATTCCTACTTTTACTACTTCTTCTTTTTTTTTTTTTTTTAAGAGAGGGACAATGAGAGAGAGGAAGAGAGAATCAATTTTATTTAGTTTTTCATGCGATGTTCATTGCTCCACCACTTCTTTGTGTACATGGTGCTGGGGTTTGAACTCACATCTCTGTGCATGCCAGGCAAGCACCATAACTGCTGAGCCACTGCTCAAGCCCTACTTTTACTTCTATAAACATTTTAAATAGATTTACTTTGTGTTTTCTGCTTCCTGATGCCATTTCATATAAAGTCCTTGATGGGCCTGATTCTGTTGCTTATTGTTTCTTCCGAGTCACACTTGCTGTGGTCTGTGTCCTTGCATCTGATGATTTGGGGCCTCTGGCTTTCCTTGCAGCAGTACTAGAACATGTGCTGTGAGGTGCTTTTGCTTCTGTGAAGTGATCCTGGAGAACCTGAAGTTGGTTGTCGGGTTTCAAGTTTCCCAGGCCATGTAGGTAGCTGAAATAGACCCATGGGAGAGGCAGCCTGAGGTCCTCTGCTCTCAAGGGAGGCTTCTTCCACCTGGACCTCACAATGTCTCTTTTTTTTTTTTAAGAGAGAGGGACAGTGAGAGACAGAGAAAGAGAGAAACAACTTTGTTTAGTTTTTCACATGGCCTTCGTTGCTCCAACACTTAGTTGTGTACGTGGTGCTGGGGTTTGAACCCGGGTCCTCGTGCTTGCCAGGCAAGCGCTGAAACCTGTGAGCCACCACTCCAGCCCCACAATGTCTCTTAATACGTAGCCCTTTGAAAGTCCAGCTTTATGTGAAAGAATTTAGGCCTAATAATCCAATAATCATGTTTCTTTTTTATGCATTTATTTGAAGCTATGACAGGGGAGGGGAGGCAGGATATCTAGTCCACCATATTAATATTGGGAGTTTGAAAAAAGAAAAATATTGTGAATGAATCTAAGGGAGAAGAAAAGCAGTGACTCCCCAAACCCTCTCCTTATGAGTGAGGTGCTTGCCACATGTCATCGTGTGGCCACTCCTTACGTGTCAGGCACTCCTTACGTGAGGCTTGTGCTGGACCCAGTGGTGGCAGGGACCAAGAAGCTTGTTTCCTCTGTGTCTCAAGGTTCAGCCTGACTTCCTGCCATTCCCAGTGCCCTGCTTTTTCTTCTTCTTTCAGGTTTCTCATAGCAAAGTTAGCTAAAGAGCCATTATATTTAAGAGTCTCATATTCCTTGGTCTCTAACATATACTTTTATAGAGACCCTTTCATAAAAACCTTCAGCACAATTTAGTGAAGGGGCCCAAAAGATAAGGGGTATGACTGTACCAAGTTGATCTGTGTCCTACAGTGCCCAGATCTTACTGCCTTAGAAGCCAGGGTGTCCCTGTCATTGGAGAACTAGCCTCTGAGCCAGTCCTGTGTGTCCTGTCCATCTTACGTCTTCAGGCAGTGAGTTCTAGAAATCCATTACTTACTGTGTGAAACAATATTTTTTTATTTATCTTCAACTGACCCAAATTATTTGTTTTTTTTTTCTTTTTATTTTTTTGAAGAGAGAGGGACAGTGAGAGAGAGAGAGAGAAAATCCAATTTTTATTTCGTTTTTCTTGTGGCTTTCATTGCTCTAAGACTTTGCTGTGTACATGGTGCTGGGGTTTGAACTGGGCAAGCACCTTAACCATAACTGCTGAGGCACTGCTCCAGCCCCTGACCCAAATTTCAATGTGAATAGGAGTGAAAACTCTGTGTTTATCTCTAAATTGTCCTTGTTAATGGAGAGAAGCAGTGACATGGAGTGCGGGGGGCCAGCTCCAGCTGAACTCAGTCCCCAAAGGAGGAGTGGAGTCGGCTTGAACCTCCGGGACAAGTTGCAAGCAGACACAGTTCCCTGCTTGAGCAAAATGCCATCTGTTCTTTATTGTTGAACACTTTTATACAGATGTACAAACAAGGCACTCATTATCAGCTTCATTGTACAATCATCTTTTCAGTTTCCCAGTAATGTTAAAGCATCACCCATTAGTACAATTTATATCCTCGACCTCCTGACCACATTGGCCATACGTAACTATTTGGTTCAAACTGATTTAGAGCATCAGACATAAAGTTACTTAAAGCATCAGCAATTAGTACGATTTTTGTCCTCGACCTCCCCGCCACATTGACCATATTTTTTCGAACCTGCTTTTACAAGGGACAGAGTCCAAACACTGCCCCAAATTCTGCCTCCCTAAATTCCTCCAGAAGTTTCTACAAACCATTACCTCACTAGCTAAGAGAGGCGCTTAAAGGTCACTGCACTGCATTAGTCTAGCAGCCCTATCTGAGCATAAATGGAAAGTTTCTTAATAGCCAGACTATGATACAGGCTCTTACAACTCCTACACCTAACACCACTTTGCTATCGCAACCTCACTGGATACTCCATAGCTGGCCTAGGTCCTGTAAATGTTAATCCTATAAAATATCTGTGCATCCTAATTTATGGGCTAAAAGGTTAAAGCCTAACCTCTACAGAGACAAAAAGGGTAAACATGTCTTAATTGCTGCTAAGGAGTCAACACTCATCCTCCACTAAGCCGGAAAAGGCAAACATGTCTTATTTACTGCTGAGGAGCTAAAGCTCATCCTCTGCAACAGGAAAGGTAAACATGTCTTTCTGTAGGTGTTTTACATATACTATTTCTTTGTTCCTTAGTTCTAATTATTTTGCTTTCTATATCCATTTTTGTTTTGGAGTCAGTATAGCTTTGTTTTCCATGATTTCTATATGTGTTATAACAAGTATCCTCAACAATCCACAACAGTTGTTTAAGCAATAGAATTCTCATAAGAATCAGAAAGTTTCAGTTTGAGTAAATTCACAATACATATAATTACTAAAACACAGGCAATTCCTAGAACGGATGGTTTTGGCAATCTCCAGGGCTGGCTTTGCCTAGCCCATTCCCAAGCCTGGACTTTGTCAGACAGAACTTCAGTGGACATTGCCTCCTCCAATAGAGAACTTTAAAATTTGGGGGAATGGAGTTCGAGAATGACTTGTGACTTAATATTGATGTGGAGCATTATCTGAAGAACATAACAAAGATCTGTAAGAAAACTAGACCTGTAAGACGAGTCTTTAACCTAGGAAGTAGTTGGGTTTCCTTCACCCAGGGCCTCCTGGCTTGCACACTGCCAACCTGAATAGAATCTCCATAACCAGTCTCACCCCCAGTTTGCTTGCTGTTTTGACTCGGTTTCTTAGAGACACAATCAGTCCATTGACTTAATTGCGTTAATCACTATAAATGAGCTATAATGTCCCAATCAAGAGTCAACTATATTTATTTTACAAAGTAAGTGATAAAAAACTAAGGCCAAATAATCAAAAGATATTTATGGTTGATTAAAAATTTCATATGCAGTTTTGGCCTCCAGTGAGTGGCTCCAGAAGCCCTTTAGTGCCAGCTGGCACTCACTGAGCACTGAACAGTGTTGAGGTCCCTGTTCAGGGCTTTGAGTGTACCAAGTTGTTAACTCCATTTTCCAACTGAAGAGATGGGCACCGGAAGGTTAAATGAAGGTTACAAATCTAATAAGTGACAAGTGGCTCAGACAGCTGGCCTAGCCCCAGAGCCCCTATTCTGTAATACCTGTCTGGCCTGAAGTGTTCAGCCCTGCAGGAGTCTCCACCAAGGGCTTTGATTCTGAGTCTTTGGAGCCCAACTTCAGTAGATGGGGTGGTGGAGAGAATGAGCCATAGTGGTCTTTGTTTACATGGACCTAGTGCAAGCTTGGGAGTCCTGTATCCTTCGTGGTGCCAACTTGCTGACCTCTTGTCTCTTTCAGTTTCTGTTCCAGCAGCTGGGAATGTTGGTGTCCTTTGTGAAGAGTCACATTAGGCCTTATATGGATGAAATAGTCACCCTCATGAGAGTGAGTAGAAGTGAATACTTTGGCCTGTTCTTCCACCTTTGGGTCAAGGGAAGTGCAAAAGCAGATTTGGATGACTACACGTTCTTTCAGTTGGTCACTGTGGAGCTGTTGCAACTCGAGTATGAAAAGTAGAGCAGAGTAGCCCCTGGGTTTGGAGGAGGAGGAGAGCTGTTGCTCCTGGGTCCTGGCTCCAGGTGCAAGAGTGCAAGATGCGAAGTCTGTGGAGGAATCCCAAAGTAATTGTTCTGCCAGAGATATTCTTGAGTTATTTGCCTCACAACAAAGCAATTTAATTTTAATATCGCAACAGTGCTCTTCTATTCCCAGAAAAGCCGTTTTCCTTAATGCCCATAAAACCTTGGCCTGAAGAAGGAGCTGGGGATTTGGTTTTTCTAGGGTTGTTAAATACCACTGTCCCATGTCAGGCATGATAAACAAGGTGAAGCTCCACCTGCCACCTCCAAAAGCACAGCTGTGGCTGGGCACAGAGGCACACGCCTGTAATTCCAGCCACCCAAGAGGCCGAGGCAGGAGGATTACAAGTTCTAGTTTAGCCTGGGCAACTTAGATCCTGTCTCAAAATAAAAAATGGAAAGGGCTGGGGATGTGGCTCAGTGCTAGAGCATCCCTGGATTCAGTCCCCATACTGCAGAAGATAAAGAAGCCATGACTGCTGCCATCTGACTGCACTGGCCCATGATAAGGGCTCAGGGCCCAGGATTTTATCACATGCATTGAGCAGGTGCCAGAAGACCCCTTCACGGCAGCATCATTTTCCCTACTAGTCTATGTAATGTGAATATTTCTGTCAGGAGGGTGACTTTGGCAGAGTTGGACGATGATTTCTGTTCTTTCCTCCTTTTTAGTTAGCTTGGAGGATGCAGCGCGGCCAAATCAAAATGTCTGACTTTCCGAAAGGAACCTCCCAGCACTTGACTCTCAGTGAACAGCTCCTACATGTATAAATCATTAAAAGCTGCTCCTTCCACAAAAGGCTCTGTACAAGGAAGATTTAGGCTGAATGCTAACAAGCCCGGTGGGTGGTCTTGTGGGGAGAAGAGACACAAAGGAAGCAGTGTCTTCTGGTAGGGAGCTAGTAAGCCTTGACTTATTCCCCCAAGAAGACATCTGACCAAACACACGGAGGGTTCGAGGCTGGGAGCCTCAGAGCTGCAAAATACAGCTTTCGCTGGTCCCAGGTGGAGAAGGTGGAGCAGGCTTCCCCTTTGGCTATTGATCCTGGGCATTTTAATGAGCTCCCCGGAGCCCAGGAAGAGACTATCTGTGAACAGTGATCTAGCCAACATCCCCAGGCAGGCTGCTGGCCTTTGAACAGAGAGCTCCTGTGAGGAGCTGGTGGTGCGCAGCGGGGCCAGGTGGGCTTCTCTGAAGAGGTGTGCCCGGCGAGTGAGTGGGCACCGCACCAGCTGAGGGGCCTGGGGGCCCGTGTTTCTTTGGCTCTGCTTTTTATCTAAGGTGAATTCAGCTTTTTCAGGGAGAATACTTACCTCCTAGCAGAGAGTGAGTTTTACCAGCCTCTTCTAGTTTGGTTTTTACTTTCTAAATTGTTAATGCTTCTTTAAAATTTTTTTTTCTTGTGGTACTAGGGTCCGAGCCCAGGGTCTCGCTCACGCTAGGGAAGCACTCTGTGGCTGAGCTACATCCCAGCCCACTTTTTAAAATAAAATACTTTCTCCTTCTCTAAAACCTTCCATTGAGACATTGTCCTTGTTTTCATTGACTTCTGCTCTGAACTGTTTAGGGAGCCCAGAATGTTAGTATTCTTTATCTGCATCACTAGTGTCTCTGTTGTTGTTAACTCTCCTCCTATGGAGGTTTCAAGAAGGCAGTAGACACCTATCTTTCTGAGTTGATTTAAAATAACAGCTGTTCTTGAAGTCAGAGCCTTAGGCCAGTCCACCTTACATTTCCAAGGCAGGTTATTGGCCCATTGATCAGATTTTTGTTTTAGTAATGTTTATGAACTATAATTACATGGATGTGAAAAGTGCTCATTTTGTGGCACTATCCAGGCCTGATGGATAGGTTTTTGGGGGACAGATGTCAGATGCCATCTAGCAAAATGTAATTCCAGAAAAGACAGGAAATCCTGATAACACTGAAGCTGCCCTCTGGTAGCAGTCAGAAAGCACGAAAGTGAAGTGTCCGTCCTATGTCACTTCAAAGCTCCTAGAGAGAGTTGGGTTTAGTCATCTGTTCATTGGAAAGCATGTGTTTGAGTGGCTACCATATTGCAGATGCTCCAGTAGGTTCTGAGGATATAGAAATGAACTTACGGTTTCTGGCCCGTAAGTAGCCTGTAGTCCAGTAGAGGGAGTTTCGCAGGTGCTAGGAAGAAGGAGTGGAAAGGGACCCAAACGGATGATGGCAGAAGAGGAAAGCCTTCACAGGAGAAGTCAGGCTCAGGTGCAACTGAGCAAAAAATGGCATTCTAGGAAAAGGACAGGGGTGAGGGAGCCTGGTGCCATGGGGAAATGTGGTTTAATTTCCCCAGCTGGCTGACGATAGACTTCGAAAGCCCTGGTGAGAGCAGGGGGCGTTCCTCTGGGGCAGACTGTACTCCCTATATTTCTGCTGCTTTTTGGCTATGTCCTTTCCTCAGTTCACATTTTAGCAGAGGGGCGTTTGACTCTGCCCTTCTTTTCCCCTTTGTAGGAATTCTGGGTGATGAACACCTCAATCCAGAGCACAATCATTCTTCTCATTGAGCAAATCGTGGTAGCTCTTGGGGGTGAGTTTAAGCTCTACCTGCCCCAGCTGATCCCGCACATGCTGCGTGTCTTCATGCATGACAACAGCCCAGGCCGCATCGTCTCCATCAAGGTCAGTAGCCTGGGGATCCTCAGGGATATGTCCAGCTTCCTCAGAGTTCCTGAAAAATCAACTAAGGAGTGAGACTGTTCTGTGTAACAAGCTAATGTCCACTCCATAAGAGAAGATCAAGAACACTGACACCCAATGCTTGGAACTTTACAGTTTGCAGAATGTTTGCATTTCCTCTTGATTATCCTGTTTTGTCTCCTTTGACAGGTTTATTCTTTTTTTTTTTTTTAATTGAGGAGTGTGTTGGTGTACAATCATAAATGCATATGTAGTAACAATATGATATGCCCCTGATCCCAATCCAGAATCAGCCCCATATCACCCACACCCCAGTCTATTGACTCTTCTATTCCCCCCCAATACAGATATACGTGTGTGTGTGTGTGTGTGTGTATGATTATGCATTTTCCAGAATTAAATGATTACAAAAGTATTATCTGGCTTCTTGGGGTAGTGGTTTATTCTTGGTAAATGTTTTATCCCAGTTTTCTCTATTATCTGATAACATTTCAGCTGATTGCTTACCAACTGAAATGAGCCCACAAAAAGCAAAGTAATGTATAAGCAAATAAAATGAGGGGGAAGGGTCACCAAAAGAATACGGTTCAGACCACCTGAGAACGGTCTAGAGTCCCACAGAACCGTGAACTGTCCATTCTGCTGCCACGCCCATGTCCTCGGCCGCTTGATACCTGGCTGCCTTTGTCCGTCACTGCCCTCCTCCTCCCTCTTGCAGTTGTTGGCTGCAATCCAGCTGTTTGGTGCTAACCTGGATGACTACCTGCATTTGTTGCTGCCTCCCATTGTGAAGCTGTTCGATGCTCCTGAAGTTCCACTGCCATCTCGAAAGTAAGCACCTGCCCACGGGGCCAGCAATCGTTAAGCTTTTAGTGTTTTGTTGGAAATGTCCCTTTCTTATGTTCCCAGGCCATCTTTTCCCTTTTCCTTTTTGGTCTTTCAACTCCCATTATTATAGTCTAGATTTGCGGAAGTCGTCATCGTCGTCGTCGTTGTCTTCTTCTTCTTCTTCTTCTTCTTCTTCTTCTTCTCCATATTTTTTTTTTTTTAACATACAGAGAGAGAATAAGAGGGGGAATTTTGTTTATTTTTCCATCTGGTCTTTTTTTTCTCTGACACCAGATGGTGTATGTGGTGCTGGGGTTTGAACCCAGGTTCCAACTGCTGAGCCACCATTCCAGTCTCTCTCCACACATTTTATTGATGCAATATAGTCTCACATGTTGATGTGATTTGTTGTTACATATTCGTACGTGAGATTTATGGAAGCCTTAATTGTCCCTGTTCCACCGGAGTATGTTTTTGATCCATGTCACCAACAGTACCACAGAAGCCCACCCTTCTCCTTTCCTCAGTGCTGAATAAGGGAGCCTCAGCCACTTCTCTTCCTCTGGACTGTGTGTAGCAATCACTGTGTACTCTGATTGCTGCAGGGCAGCATTGGAGACAGTGGACCGCCTGACAGAATCCCTGGATTTCACTGACTATGCCTCCCGGATCATTCACCCAATTGTTCGTACACTGGACCAGAGCCCAGAGCTGCGTTCCACAGCCATGGACACGTTATCATCACTTGTTTTTCAGCTGGGGAAGAAGGTAAAAAGGAGTCCTAAACAAACAAGTGCTCTTATGCCTCTTTCAGGAGGAAGACTTTGTCTGAACTCCATTTATTTAGCCTGTAGGTCCTAACCACCTTCAGAAAACATATTATTATTTGCTTTTTGGTTATTGTTCTTCATTTATTCATTTAATGTGTATTGAGCTGCCTGTGTGGGCTAAGTGCTGTTCTAGAAATAACATAGTAAACAGATTCCTTGCTCTCAATGCTTACATTCCAGTGAAGCACAAAGCAAGGACACCCATTTTGTCTCATAAGAGGGGTGGAAGGAAGTAGGGAAAATGCTGCTTTTTCAAGGTGTTTAGGGAAGACATCTAGAAGACCTAAATACTGCAACAGCAAGTCCTAGAGAGTCAGCTGCAGACAGAAGGAACAGCAGGTGCGCAGGCCACGCCTGGGAGAAGAACTAGCAGCCCAGCGGAGATCATCGTGACTTCAGGAGGGGACTAGAAGAGGGTTTGGATCTGAGGTCTTAGGGAAGAGGTGGGCAGGTAGGAAGAAACTAAACCCGTCTCAAACTGTGATCAGGTGCAAGCAATGTCAGCGCCTACCGCCAGGGAACTTGTTAGGAATGCAGAGCTCAGGCTGACTCCAGGCCTTCAGAATCAAGCGTCGACTGTGGCGCCCAGCAGTCTCTGACGCTGCTACCCAGTAACATGCAGATCACATTGTGGGCCGTAATAGGTAGCTTTCACTCTGACCGAGCCTGGAAGTCTTTGGGAGATTTTGAACACAGGAAAACTATCATTGACAGTATTTTAAAATGATTAACCAACATTGGGTGGAAAAATAGTCTGTGGGGACCAGGGTGGAAACAGTGAGCTGGGAGAGGCGATGCAGGAAACCAGGTGGAAGACAACGGGGACGTGGACTAGGGTGGTAAACAGGGATTCTCTAGAATATCCCAGAGCTGGCCAAACTCCCAGCAGAAATAGCTATCCTATAGTTGTGTAGTACTCTTTTTTTCCACTCTCCAAAGTAATGACTTCTGGTCTCTTCTCACTCCTGTTTAGTACCAAATTTTCATTCCAATGGTGAATAAAGTTCTGGTGCGACACCGAATTAACCATCAGCGCTATGATGTGCTCATCTGCAGGATCGTCAAGGTCAGCGCACTTCTGTTCCGCTTTGTCTTCCTCTTGGCTCAGGAGCATAGCTAGCCTTTTAGCCCTCCCTGAACCAGGACTGGCATACTTTTTGGTAGAGATAGTGTCTGTTGAACTGCTCGCTCCACCACTGCAACCCGAAAGCAGCCATGAGCAACACAAGCTGACTGCATTCTGTTAAAACTCTACGGACACCAGACTGATTTTCTTATAATCTTTACGTACTATAAAATATTAGTCTTTTGTTTTAATTTTTTCAACTGTTCAATACTGTAAAGTCCATCCATAGCTCTTGGGCTTTACAAAAACGGGTGGCAGGCTGTTTGCCACCTTTGCTGAAAACGTCATTGCTCACAGTTGTTTCGCTTTTGCGCCCGCTACTAAAGCAAGTGCTTGCCAGCGGCCAGGAGTGACCAGCAAAGATTGGCCTCCCATGGGGGACCCAGCCCACCTGAGATTCATTTGTCCGCACATGCAGCTTTTTACTGCTTGCTGAAGCATTACCTCTCCCAGAAGGTCTGAATGTCCCAAGGTTGTGCTTGTTTGCTATGCTGTGAGCATGTAGAGGAGTTGCAGGCATTTTCTATGAATCTGTTTGCAGGGATACACCCTTGCAGATGAAGAGGAGGACCCTTTGATTTATCAGCATCGAATGCTGAGGAGCGGCCAAGGGGATGCGTTGGCAAGTGGACCAGTAGAAACGGGACCCATGAAGAAGCTGCATGTCAGCACCATCAACCTCCAAAAGGCAGGTTCATTGCAAGCAGAGGCCTCGGGAGGGGGACGTGCATCATCCCTCTAGTTCAGTGCTTTCAGCGCTTGCTGTCTTAAGTTTAGATCGACGAGGAACTAGCGCAGCATTTTCCCAGAAATTTAGATATGTGAACTTAGACCATTTTGTCTTTCTCCAGATGTCTTGCTTATTTTATTTTATTTTTATTTATTTATTTTAAAGAAAGAGAGGGAGACAGAGAAAAAGAGAGAATTGATTTTATTTAGTTTTTCATCTGGCCTTTGTTTCTCAATTAGTTGTGTACATGGTGCTGGGATTTGAATCTGGGTCCTCACTCATGCCGGGCAAACACTCAACTGCTGAGCCACCGCTGCAGCCTCATTGTTTTTTAAATTTTTTTATTTTTTTAAAGAGAGGGACAGTGAGAGAGAAAGAATCAATTTTTATTTAGTTTTTCATGTGGCCTTCGTTTTTCAGACACTTGGTTGTGTATGCAGTGCTGGGGTTTGAAATCATGTACTCATGCATGGCAGGCAAGCACCATAACCACTGAACCACCACTCCAGCCCCTCATTATTTTTTTAAATAGAGGAAAAGTAGAGAACCAAATGTCCTTTTGTGTTCCCTTGGAACTTCAGTAGTAAAATCTTTTATTGCAAATAACACTTTCATTTTTTCCATGAACAGAACAAAGCTGTTGAGTACCCTAGTTAGCACTAAGATTGATGTAGGCTCTTCATTGTTGGTCCTATTTTTTGGAACTAGGGAGTGAACCCGGGTGCTCTATCATTGAGCCACATCCCCAGCCTGATGCAGGCTCTTGAAAACAATGCCTTCCAAGTTTCTCAATTGCATTGGGCTTACCAGTTGCTGGAGATTTTATTAAAATGCTTACTCCTACTGGGGGCAGTAGTGCACAACTATAATCCTAGCTACTTAGGAGGCTGAGAATTGCTAATTCAAGGCCAGTCTTGGTAACTTAATGAGACCCTGTCTCAAAATAAAACTTTTAAATGGGCTAGGGGTATAACTCAATGGTAGAGCACCCCTAGGTTCCATCCCCAGAACCACACCAAAAAAATTTTAAATGCTTACATCGCTGCAGGTGGTCTGAGGTCAGGACCAATATTCTGCATTTCTAACAAGTTCCCGGGCAATGTGACATTGCTTTGAGTAGGGAGATTTTAGATCTTTGCAGGTAAGTACTAACTTGTCTTTGTGGACCAAAGCCAGGGATGTGGCTGGCTATCCACCTAAAAGCAGGCAGTCTTAAAGCATTTCTGGTGAATCTGAGCAGAGTAATCATCATTACTTCACCTTCTTTCTTTCGTTTAAAGAGAAGAGGGACAGTGAGAGTGAGAGAAAGAGAATCAGCTTTATTTAATTTTTCATATGGTTTTTGTTGCTCTGACACTTTATTGCGTACATGGTGCTGAGATTTGAACCCACATTCTTGTGCATGCCGGACAAGCGCTGTAACCACTGAGCAACTGGTCCAGCCCTGCTGCACCTTCTTTTAAATAAATACACCAGGTTACTTATTTGTCACGTTTTGCATCAGTCCTTGGTGCCTCTAGAGACTGCAGTTAACTCCACTTCGATTTCAGCATGGTGTTATTCTTCATTTTGTAGCACCTGACTCACAGCAGCTACTCTTGACATACAGCTACAGAAAGAAGTAAATAGCTGGGCAGACCTATGTCCTAGCTGACTTGTTGTCTTCTTTTAGCCAAGCGTAGAAATATTAGAACACAGTTGTGTGTGTGTGTGTATTCACACCCAGCCTGGAACACTGAGGGGTTTTCTATTGACTATTGTATTACAGTCTGTCCACACACATGGTGTCAGATGACCCCTCTGGGAAATGCTTGCTAATTTAAGAGGGAAGTGGTCAAATATCACTGGGTCAGGAAGGATGCTGCTTTTCCTATGGGGATTTCCTAGCTGCTAGAATGAGACTTAAGGGAAAGAACAGGTCATCAGTCACCTGGCATTCCCAGGCAGTTCTTGAGGCCACCCTGCAGACACCTCACACGCAAGGGGCAGTCAGACTTAGGAGGCCAGGTGTACATTTTTACCCAGATGTTTTCAGCTTGCCTAGGTTCAGAATGCCCTTCAAGGCAGCTGTCTGCCTGCTTTAGGAAACTTTATTCTATTTTAGCAAATTCCCCAGTATTCTAGCTTGCTTTCAGAAAGTTGCTTTTGTTGTTATTGGTTTTCCTTTTCCCCCCCATTTAAAATTTTTGAGTTGCTCAGGCTTACTTGGGCTCAAGAGGTCACACTACCTGAGCCTCCCAGGAAGTTGGGTCTCTAGGTGTGTGCCACCATGCCCACTGCTCTCAGGAAGTTTGGCTTTCTACCCAGGACTTGGAAAATAGGCATAAATTGTACCAGACAAATAAGAAGAAGACTGTAGTTTCTTTTACCTGAGAACATAGATCAATTTTTAAACCCTGAGCAAGATCCTCCACAGCTGACTCTTGGATCCATTTCATCAAAAAGTAAATTGTATTCCACGTAACCCTCATGTAATGATGATCAAGGATTAGAATATTTATCACTTTTAACCAGCTTTCAAAATAACATTTGTCATCTCTGTCGCTGTCCTCTTGTCAATGCTAATAGAAGTCTTACATGGTACAGAAATCATAAACATTTGTGTCAACCTCTAGAAGGCCTCTAGGATTTTCAGCAGCTCTGCTGTCCTATGAGTAAGGACAGTGAGTAAGCTGGCAGCCCATGAACATGGACCAGTACCCCCAGGAGAAGCGTTGGCAAGAAGAAACCAGGTGGTGCTTACGCTTATTACAGAACTCGGCGAGGTGAGGGGAGGGAGCAGAGGTCCACAAGCCGATCATGGCCTGTGATGGGTTGGGCTGTCGCCCATGAGGCTATGGTTTCTGAAGTCCTGTTGATTGCTGTTTATCAGATAGTGACAATAACAATGATGACAACAGCAGCAGCAACTGCCATTTCCAGGTGTCAGGCACTGTTGTGAGCATTTTATGTATTTAATTTTTTACTTTTAATTTTCACAGTAACCCCCTGAGTTAGGTGCTTTCATTGCTGTCCCCATTTTATAGATTTGTACTTTGAGGCACTGAAAAGTTAAATAAGTTGTGCAATTTGTCAACTAGTTAATGGCGGAGCCAGGATCCAGGATTTGACCTAGGTGGGACAACTCCAGAGCCTACTCTCTTAACCATTATGCCTCTGCATTACCAAGCCCAACCTCGTGTTTTTAGAGAAAGAAATTCACAGTGCTTCAATGTTTGGGTTCAACTTCTAAGTGCTGTTTCACGGAGCTGCTACACACAGACCAATCTGTGGGTAAGCAACAAGGATCTGAGAACAAAAAAGAATTTGATGTTTCTGTCACCCAGCAGAACACGGTTTCAGAGTCTTTGTCGCTAGACTGTTCCTTGTTCAGGGGTTCCTGTTGTATGTCCAGTCAGTATATTTTGGTTTGTCTTTTGTAATACTCTACTTTGTTTTGATGACGATTACTAGTTTATACTGTGTCACCCGTTGGTAGGTCATCGGAAGCAGGGGACCTCCAGTTTATCCCAAGAAAATAATGGTCCAGTTGCTAATGTCTGGAGGTGGAGCACGTGGGGGTTCTTCACTCCCTGGACAACCTCACTGGTCCACGGTTTGCAGGCTTCTGCACCTAACTTACTTGCTTCCCAGTTAAGGGAGGGTAAACATGGCTGTTCTGGAAAGGCCTTTGAAGAGGAAGTTAGGGATTTGGTAGTTAGGGCTGGCCCAGTTCAAATGGATGTCATTTTGATAATAGTCACCAGTTTTTGCTCAACTTTTCTGGCTCAGCCTTCTGGATACATTGTTCCTAAATGAGGACGCCTACGGCTGCACACAACATAATTGTATTTTGCCCAGGGTGTTGCAACTGCTGAGTGGAATGACCAGGATCCCAGCCAGATGTTTCTAACTCATACCAGTTGTGCAAAGCACAGTTATAAGTTCATTACATTTGTTAACGTACTAAATCCTTAAGAACCTTGAGAAGAGGGCAGTGTTCCTCCTCGTTTTATAAATGAGCAAACTGAGGCGCAGTCATAATTTCTGAAGTCAGAAATTATGTAATTATTGAATTTGAGCTCAGGCCACTGAGTTCCACTCCGTCTAGAGCCTGCTCTTGCCATCCGTGCCTAGGCTGCCCCAGTAGTGTTCTTGACGCCTGGAGGGTTCGGTTTTGAGGAAAGTGGAGGCGGGCAAACTAGAGAGCGGAATAGAAATTAAACCTGTCAGTTCTTTCCTTACTCCCTCGCAAGCACAGCTTTGCGCTCACTCCTCACCTGGTTGTAACGCAATTCTGGGCAGCATGAACCTGACCATTTCCCTCTTCCTGTGTAACTCTTCACTGTCAGATGAGCTGCTGCCCAGCTCCCTTCGTGTGCTGCTGGAAACCATGAAGCTTGTTGAACACACTCTGAGTCCGACAGTCCTGTCCATTCTGCTTCGGTAGAGCTCTCTGATTTGCTGTCAGAGTGCAGCACAATCAAGTTGTAAAACAACCTTTTCTATTGTGTAGTATGTTCCAGAGGTTACTGCTTTTGGTTTGTGCCTTTTAATTAAATATTTTTCTTTTGTATTTGTGCTCTGGAGGAATTTCATCATAAGAGGTGTAATTTTATAAATCAGAGTAGCAGAATAATCATCACGTAGATGAGGGCTCTTTACAGTGGGCCCTTGGAAGCTGATGGTTTCTGTTGTCACCTGTGGGCTCACAGGCCTGGGGAGCTGCCAGGAGGGTCTCCAAAGATGACTGGCTGGAATGGCTGAGACGGCTGAGCCTGGAGCTGCTGAAGGACTCCTCCTCACCCTCCCTGCGCTCGTGCTGGGCCCTGGCGCAGGCCTACAACCCCATGGCCAGGTACGGTGCGTCTGGCTCCCATTCTGCCTCGCTTTCAGAGAAAGTGACATATGAGTTAGTTTTTATTAGAGGTAATAATAAAAGGGCTAATATTTTTAATTTTGTTAACTGTGGAACAAAATAAGAAAGAAAAAAAGGCAATTGAACAAGTTCTTCTTGCAAGAAAAGCATCTGTCATAACACTACTAGCAGATCACAGATTCCTTTCCTTAGTATATTTAGGCCTGAACATAATTACAAGTCTTTTACAACTATGAAGAAAAACCCCATATAATAGTTGAAAGTAACCTATTTCCATTACTAAGGTATTCTAATTATTGATTGCTGCAATAAAAACATCGCAAAACAGATGTAGAAACTATGGCCTCTGACCTAGATCAGGAAAGCTTTTGTCTTGATTTGTATAAGACTTCTTTTGGTCTTCATGTTATCCTTTGAGTTTCAAATTCTGCTTTTTTCCATTGGATTCTAAAAGTATACACATTGGCCTTCACTTTTTAATATGTAACAGAAAAGTAGATACAGAGGCATCATCTCATGATGAAACAATGGTTGGGGAATTGCTCAGGCAAACTGCGTTTGCCTGGCATATGTAAGATCCTGGGTTTAATCCTCAGCATTAAGAGGAAAAAAAAGGTTTCATAAAAATATGCTAGGCACCATGGTGTAGGCCTGTAATCCCAGCTTGTTAGGTCACTGAGGCAAGATTGTAGGTTCGAGGCCAGCCTGGGTAATATGGGGAGACCCTGTCTCAAGAAAGAAACAAAAAAAAGGTCATTTATTTTACTCATGATCTGCAGTTGAGAAGCACTAATGGGACAGCTTGCCTCTGCCCCACGTGGTGTCAGCAAGGGTGGTTTAACTAGGACTAGAGGATCCCCTTTCAGGATAGCCCACTTGCATGTCTGGCAAGGTAGGGCTACTGACCAGGAACTCAGCTCTAGGGGAGGGCCTGCTGACCTCTCTGTGTGGATCAGTGGTTCCGTGGCTGGCATGGGCTTTCCCACAGAAGTGTCTGCTCAAGAGTAAGTTCCTCAAGAGAATGAAGTTGAAGTATGTGGTATTTCTATGACCTCACCTTGGAAGTTACAGAGTGTCATTTCTACCTTAATTCTGTTGTTCAAGATAGTCACAGAGACCCACTCAGGCTCAAAGGATGGAGACATGGACACCACCTCTTGCTAGGGGAGTAGCAAAATTATAGAAGAACAGAAGGCACAGAAGATACTGTTGAAAACATCTTTGGAAAATAGAATTTTCCAGGAAAATATAACGTGCTAAATGCATGCTCCCCCTGTGTTGTGTGTGCCCAGCATCCCAGATGGGTTTTGAACACTTGACCTGCGGTGCAAATGGACAGATGCGTATGTGGCAGCAAGTTCTGTTGAAATCCCGGCAAGCTCTGCTGCTGTTAGCAAAAGTCCTGACGTTAACACAGCACACTTTTGACACTCAAATTCACTGGACGAAACTGGCCTCCACCCAGAGAGCTTTAATGGAAAATATATATATATTTTAAAGAGAGAGAGGGACAATGAGAGAGAGAGAAAAAAACAATTTTATTTAGTTTTTCATGAGACTTTTGTTGCTCTGACACTTCGTTGTGTACACGTTGCTGGGGTTTGAACCCACATCCTCACACATGCCAGGCAAGTACCGTAACCTCTGAGCCACCACTCCAGCACATGGAAAATATTTTATTAAAAATTCTTTTTTTTTAGTGCTACATCAAACCCAGGATCTCACATACACTAAGCATGCTCCATAGCACTGAGATACAGCCCAATCTCTGGTTTATAAAAATTCTTAATGCATGTGAGAGACTTAGAGTATAATACAATTAATAAAATAACGGCAGTAAGTTTGTTCAAGTATTAACATAGAGGAAAATTAAAAAGCAATACTGCAATAGTTATCTCCAAGTAGGAATGGTTATTTTCTTCGTTAGTCTTCTGTTTTCCAGATTTTCCTGCAGTGGCTGTTTATTGTTTATCATGAGACCTAAGATGGTGATTTGGTTAACAAGCAGCCCTTCTCATTAGCGAGACGCAAAGGCAAAGGCGTTTCATTTCCCTTTATTAGCGCGGCTGGTTTGCTGTGTGTGGAGTGGTAGCAGTGCTCTCTGAGACCGAGGCTTCAGTGCCATGACTGGTTCCTCTAACTGCTTTCAAGTATTCTTTAATGCTTTAAAAATAGTTTCTAGGACTTCCTGTTTCCCGAGTGTGCAGATTGCGTCTGCTCAGTTACACATTGCAACTCTCTACTGCCCAAGTCACCTCTGAGCACTGTGTCATCAAGAAAAGGCTCTGTATTCACTTGGCCCCAAACATGTTCATGTGGTTAGACTCTTGCTGGGGGCATGAGAGATTGAACTTAGGACCTCTTTCATACTAGGCAAACACTCTACCACTGAGCCATGTCCCCAGTCCTCCAAATGTGTTTATTTGGGAGACAATGTGACCTCTGACCTAGATCAAGAAAGCTTATTTCTTAATTTATAGAAGACTTCTTTTGGTCTTCCTGTTATCCTTGGAATTCCAAGTTTTTTCTTTCCATTGGAATCTGAAATTATACCCACTGGTCTTAACTTTTTAATATGTAACAGAAAAGTAAATACAGAGGCATAAAATGCTAAACCCATCCATTATAGTTTCCAGTTCCCCTCCTCCCACATTCATAAAAAAATAGGGGGATAAGATTGAAGTTAGATGTCAAAGGTGGCAAGTAGGGCTATACGTGTGCTGCTGTAGTGATGTCAAGTAGTTGTATTGTTTTAGAAACGGCCCCTCTGATTGCAAGTCTCTGTTACACTCCAGCTATTAGCGACTGGCACAGAGAATCTTTTAAGACTTGTGGATTTGGGGACCTGGAAGTGTAACTGAGACTGTGGCTTTAGCATTATGATTGGTTCCTCTATAATTTCTTTTAGGCTTGGAGATTGGCTTAGAGACTCTTAAGATTTGTGGAATTGGGGACCTGGGGATGTAGCTGAGTGGAAAGAGTACTTGCCTGACATATGTGAGACACTGAGTTTGATCCCCAGAACCACAAAAGGAAGGAAGATGGACAGAAAGATGGATTTGTGGATTTGGAGTGTATTTGCTAGTGCTTCTAATTTCTGAGGTTCTGTTGTCATTTATTTATGACCATTCAACTAAGGGTTTTGGTTATACATGGAAAGCAATATTAGGCGTTGCCTTTGCCATTTCTAATATTAGGAATTTGAACATTGTTCCCCAAAATCCCAAGAATCTTATGGGAGTTTTGTTATCTGAATGTGTTAATGTCACCTACATTAGATATCCCCTTTCTCTTCTTCCCTTCCAGTGAAGAGAGATGGTGCACAAACTGCCAAGAAATATGCCTGGCTCTTCTCCAGCCCACTTTCCCACAGTACCCTGTTTGTTACAATACCGTGGTCACTAGCCATGTGTGGTTATTTTAGTTTAATTAAAATCAAATAAAATTTACAGTTCAGTTCTTCAGTTACGTGTGCTTCAGTTCAAGTTCTTCATGTCCATCAGCTACCATATTGTTAGAGAAGATTTCGACCATTTCAACAAGTTCTGCCTGACAGCACTGGGTATAATGGGACCCAAACCAGTAATACCAGAAGCAGATTGGCAGTGTGACTTTGTGACACCAGGCAGAGACCTGGGAAGGGTTTCCAACTTCTCTCTCCACTCCCCTGTGCCTTCAGGGATCTCTTCAATGCTGCATTCGTGTCCTGCTGGTCTGAACTGAATGAAGACCAGCAAGATGAGCTCATCAGAAGCATTGAGTTGGCCCTTACCTCTCAAGACATTGCTGAAGTCACACAAACCCTCCTAAACTTGGCTGAATTCATGGAACACAGTGACAAGGTGAGACTGTTCCCCAGGGTCCTTGGAAGCTGATAGGGAGCTAGCTGTTGGGAGGGGAGAAGCATTCCCTCTTGTCTGTGCCATCTGCCACCATCCTATGCTGTGGGCTTTTCTTCTCCTCCAGGGCCCCTTGCCACTGAGAGATGACAATGGCATTGTTCTTCTGGGTGAGAGAGCTGCTAAGTGCCGAGCATATGCCAAAGCACTACACTACAAAGAACTGGAGTTCCAGAAAGGTCCCACCCCCGCCATTCTCGAATCCCTCATCAGGTAGGCTGTAAACCCTTTTTATCTGCTCCTGTATCTAGACCACCTCTCTTCTCCCACTGCTTGGTGCTACTTCTCTGAAGTCACTTGGAGGCTTCTGCTGTGTGGCCAGCACATTTAAATGCTGTGTGGCTACAGGTGCCTCTCCCCAGTAATCCAGCCATAGCTGTCATCTATCAACCCTTCCCACCTGAGCTTCCATCCTTTGCCATCCCGTGCTTTCTCATCCTGGTGAAATTAGTCCAGGAGCAATTCTGAGACAACGGTAGCCTGGGAAAGATGGATTTGGAGTCTGGGTTCAGTAGCGCTCTCTGGGCAGGATTAGGATGTGCTGACTCCTGGGCTTTGAAGGCCACCCAGAGGCACTGTGAGGTTTTAGCAACTAAGTCTTCTGGTGTCTGGGTCTTATTCCTTGGGGGTCCTGTGAATTTCAGAACAGAGTCTGAAATCCGATGCTCTTCTCCTCTGATTGGGTTACATTCTTTCTTGTCATAAGATGGTTTTGAGTCTTCTGGGCATGGAAAAAAAGATTGATAAATTTTCTGCTGTTAAATTATAAACAGTCTGAAACGTTAGCTTCAAGCCATCTCCTAAAGAACTATTCACTTCCTCTAATGATTATCAGAGACTATTAACTCTGGATCCAATTATCTTTATGGAAATGCTCTCATGGTTGATCATCTCACTGCAGAGACTTCAGAGAAAGGCAGTGGTTCATCAGCTCCTCCAGGGGCTGACAGACCCTGCTGAGCACAGGCTGCCTCCATTTGAGCCGATGGTCAAGTAGCCAAGTTCTCCACTAGCTCTGCCCTTGAAAAGACGCTGCAGAGTGTTGCTTTAAACACCCTAACACATGACCAAAAGGTAGAGGTGGACTCACCAGACTTAGAAGATTGCTGATTTCTAAAGTACCACAAAGGGACAGTTATAAACAGGTCACCTGTGAGGCAAGCTTCAGTTTCAGAGTAGGTGCAGGAAACGTGAAAATCTGCATTTCCTCCAATCTCTGACTTGTGCAATCTCATGTGACAACTGATAGAAAATCTGGCACCTGGATTTGTTAACTTCAAAGTCAAATAACTAGTAGTGCCTACAGATATCCTGACTGACTCTTCTATTAAAGCCTCCTTCATCCCACCCTTGGTTTTTCCCAGTATTTGAGGCTATCGTTGAAGCATTAAAGTTAATGCAGATTAAAAGTCCTCAGTAAGTTCATTTAGCTTTTGAAGCCAATGTAATTGAAAATAAATCCTCAGAATTCCCTGTAAATTGATCTTGGCTAACTTTTTTTTTTTTTTATAAAGAGAGAGGAACAGTGAGAGATACAGAAAACGAGAAACAACTTTATTTAGTTTTCCACATGGCCTTAGTTGCTCCAACACTCAGTTGTGTACGTGGTGCTGGGGTTTGAACCCGGGTCCTTGTCCTTTCCAGGCAAGCGCCGAAACCGCTGAGCCACCCCTCCAGCCCTTGGCTAACTTTTAAACTCTTGCAAGGGAAAGTCAGTGCTCTCAGCCCCTCAGGCCAGTTCAGCTCAGCCCAGTTCTGCTCCCCTCAGTTGGTCTTCTGTGCCTCCCTTTACCCAGTACCTTTCTTGTTTCCCTTGGCAGCTTTCACTTGTAACCTTGTGTGACCGCTTCTGAGCACAGTCGTGGTGGCTGGCTGTTACCTTTACTGGGGAAGGTTTTAAGAAGCTAGGTTGGGCAAAGCTGTTTGGGAAAGCTGCTCATGCTGCCCTCAGCCTCTGGTGAGCCACTGAAAGACTCCTCCCAGGGGTCACACCACTGGCCAATGGGCTGGGGTTATGACTCTTCAGTCCTCAGATTCCTGCTAGAGAACTTACAGCTAAATTCTTGCTCCCTCCTCCCACTCCAGCAAATCACAGACATGGTACCTATTATGTAACAGTTAATTGCTTCTTCCTACTACATTATTTTATTTTTCCTACTCTTATATTCCTTCCATGAGTTTTTTCATTCATTTAAAGTTTATTGTAATACATATATCTGAATCATCTGTCTTAATTTCTTTTTGAAATAGGGAACCCTAAACAAAAGAATCTTTGTATATCTGTCTCTTAGTTTTTGTTCTTATTTTGAAAAACTGCTGTGCTGACAGTATTGTCCTCTTGCTGCTGGTTCCATCTACCTGTCTTCATCCATACCTGTTTGCTGCAGGACAAATTAAGTCCCACACGCAGTTCCCAGACCAGGCTCACACTGAAACTACGTAAATAACCCTGTGTCCTCAAAGCTCGCCTGGATCAGTAAGTGTAATTGCTTCTTAGGGTAGCAGTGGATTGAGAGGGTCTGGAATTGATAGGAAACGTGCCATGCACACTCCCAGCTGTGGGGCTCTTCTGGTTTAGCCAGAGCATGAGGGTGGGGTCTGTAGGCCTGCCTTTCTTTTGTCCTAAACGGAATAGAGTCCTAACTGCACAGCCCCTGAGAAGTAAACCCCTTTAAATTTATATATACATATGTGTATATATATATATATATACATATATATATGTATATATATATATATATATTTATGTATTTATGTGCTTGAGGAAGTTTCTGTTTGAATGTCTGTTCCATGGGAAGCCCTACTCCAGTCTTTCTTCTCTACTCACTTTATTTCTTTGGAAATCCCCAAGATTCTGCCTTCTAAGGTTAGTAGGACCCCAACAATCAAAGGACTGTAGGTACAAGAGAAAATACTGGAAAAGAATAATGGCTCAGCTTACAGTGACTGACGGGTCAGGGGATGATTCTTTTGGAAAGGAAAAATGACTTCCCTATGGTTAAAGATAATTTTCCTCTCTGTATTTTTAAGGAGAAGGAGGAGTATTTGTTGGCAGAGTGTTTTGAACCCAGCTGGAGGCAGTGGCCTCGGTGGGGTTAGTCAGTGGCCTCGGTGGGGTTAGTCAGTGGCTGCTGCCCTTTGTGCCTTGGCTTTTTCTTTTTTGGTTTCCTGCTCCTCCTGTAGTTTCCCTGAATCCTGAAACAAGCTCTTCCTCACTTACTCACTGCTCACTCATGGGTTAAAGGGGATTGAACCCAGACTTGGTGCATGCTAGCTAAGTGCTGTGCCACTGAGCTACATCCCCAGTCCCTTTTTGCAAGTCTCCTGCCTTAGCTTCCAAAGTAGCTGGGATTACAGGCATGGGCCACCATGCTGCACTCTGATTTTTCACTTAAACTTTTTACCATGTTCTAAGTGGTAATAAGATTTTTTTTAAGAAAGAGAGAGAGAGAGTCAGTTTTATTTAGTTTTTCATCTGGTTTTTGTTGCCCCAACACTCAGTTGCGTACATGGTACTGTGTTTCGTACTCGGGTCCTCACACATGCCAGGCAAGCACAATACCGCTGAGCCACCGCTCCAGCCCCGTAATAGGAATTTTAAAAGAGAACACCTAAGTTTTTAAAGTGTTTATTGTGGAAGGAAAAGATGTTTGAACACTTAAAACACAAACTGCAGCATTTTATTTTACCAAAGCAAGATGCTTATGCCCAGCATGAATTGTTAATCGCAGCTGCATCTGCCTTCATTTTCAGCCACTTCTCATAGACAGATATAAAGGGGAAGCTCCCGGAGCCCCTCTTACAGAGTGAGTAAAAACAGTCACACCTGCATTAACTATGAGTGTTTTAAGGCAGTTTTGCGTAAGCATGCATGAGGGATTGTGCCCGCCTCATGCTGGTGCTCCCTGTCACACCAGGCCCGCGTCCCACCTTTCAGTGGTCGCTGACTCAGGCAAGCAGGGGAGGCATCAAGAGTCCAGTTGTGAGGCAGGGGGACTTGAGTCTTCTCCTAACCAGTCCAGCCTGGGTGCTCATCTCCAGCCCAACAGTTTTTGTGTTTTTAAAAATGTGTAGACTGAAGGTAATTTCATTGATTTAAAAATAGAAGTTCTCCTCCACTGTGCACTTTTGCTCCTTTCTGTGATACTCAAGGCCTCTCCTTTAAGAATTAAAATAAAATAGTTCTTTTTAGTAAAGGGATTTGTTTTTTGCATTCACATAAACTACACCTTAGAGAAAATGGATAAAAGGACTTCACAATTACTTTTCCCCACAGGAAGTCTCTGTCAGGGATCAGGGCAGAGAGAGCCCAAGCAGTCTGCCCCCTGAGGAGGTGTGGCAGGACCCACTGCTTTTAATCACTTCATCCCATGTACTGGAACATTCTTGGTACATAGAATTTCAGCAACACATGAACCAAAATCCTATTGTCCACTCACTACGAGAGTCATCCCCCAACCTGGAGGTTACAGCCATTCCCTACCCCACCCTTGCTGTGCCCTCTCTGTGGCCTGCCCTGCCCTTCCCAGTCTCTACTTGTGTCTCTCTGCAGTCCTGCTCCATCCACACAGCAGCTTCCTTTCAGAGGTTGAAGCCTTCCGGGCGGATTTTCATCTCCACTCGTTTGAGGGAGTAGCTGGCCCCATGCCAGCCATACCAGGTGATGCCATCCAGGTGTTCCTTGTGCTCCCCCAGGCGGTAGTAAACCCCATTGAGGTTGGAGTCTGTGCAGCAGTTGTACCAGTATCCACCTGGCATGGGAAACAGGTTGGGGCTGGTCAGCTGAGTCTGCCCCCTTGAGGTAGGGTGGGCGGCAACAGAAGGGGCACTAGAGCCGGAGCGCCAGCTGCACAGCTCTGCCTGTCTGCAAGTGGGGTTGGGGCGTATAATGAGTTTCTCCTTCCCCATCCCCCGAACCTCACCTTTGCGGAGCTGTGCACACTTGTCCAAGCAGTTGTCATTGTCCTTGTCCTTGGTGCTGAAGGCTGTGTTGTTGTGGTAGAGGAGCGCATCGTTCCCCACGTTGCCACTATAGTTCCCCAGGAAGAGGCGGTAGCTGTTCAGTTCGTTGCCCAGAACAAAGTGGCTGTATTCTGCATAGCGCCTGTTGCCCTCCCAGTCCTGTCAGGGAGAAGCAGAGCCTTAGGAAGTGCAGAGGGCTTTGTTCACACCGTCCTGTACCTCTCCTCTCCAAGCCACAGCCAGGTGTAAATCTAGCAAGACCGAGGTCACCTGTTTCCTCTGGTTTATTAGCATACTAGCTGGGAATCAGCAAAGAAGGTACCAGGGCTGACTTTTCTCTGGATTCACCATAAGCCTTGACTAGTCTTTCTGGGTCCCCTCACTTTCCTGTTTGAAGATGTAGATATATGTTTTTGTTGAATCCTGCTCAGAGATGTCATAAGAACAATGTGACAATACAGTGAGTCTTTTTTTTTTTTTTTTTTAAAGAGAGAGGGACAGTGAGAGAGACAGAGAAAGAGAGAAACCACTTTATTTAGTTTTTCACATGGCCTTAGTTGCTCAACACTTAGTTGTGTACGTGGTGCTGGGGTTTGAACCCGGGTCCTCGTGCTTGCCAGGCAAGCGCCGAAACCGCTGAGCCACCGCTCCAGCCCTACAGTGAGTCTTTTAAGGCCTTCTAGAGTGTCACCAACCAATATCAATAACGTTTGCACATAAGAGACCTCATACCCTATGCCCAAGTAAGGACAGTGTTCTGCCCAGCTGACAGTTGGGATTATTCTGTCCTGGCCTGAGTCAGCTTCATCCTATGCCACTAGCAGGCCTATTTTGCTGAGGAAGAAGGGAAACTTCCTCCTCAACTATACTGCTGCACCCTGTAGAAAACTCTCATGGTAGCTTGGTGCAGTGGTGCACGCCTGGAATCCCAGTGACTCAGAAGGCTGAGACAGGATGATTGCAAGTTTGAGAGCAGCCTCAGCAACTTAGCAAGACCCTGTCTCAAAATAAAAAATAAAAAGGGCTGGGGATGTGGATCAGTGGTTAAGTGCCCCTGGGTTCAATCCCAAGTACCAACAGAAAGAAAGAGAAAGGAAGGAAGAGAGGGAGGGAGGAAGGAAGGAAGGAAGAAAAGAAAAAAAGAAAACTGTCATCATCAATGTCATCTAGAGTGAACAGACAAGGAGTCATCCACAGTGGTGCGTAGAGGTGCTGGCCAGCCCCAAACCCAGGCCTGGAGTTCACCTCCATCTCCACACGGAGCCGTGTTGGCTGCCTGGTGAGCCTGTGGATGTTTTCATTCCCTAGCCAGAAGTCCCCACGGATGCTGCCAAAGCCCTGCTTGTACTGCTTCCAGTCCTGGTAGAAGGAGACAAGGCCACTCTTTCGTCTCTGAATGATGGTCCAACCCCCACCTGCAGTCTTCATGTCACAGAACACCTGCAACAGAGAGGATGTTCTGGTCAAGGACGCACAGGGGCAGGTGACAGACTGCCCCTCCTTTTTCCTGTCCCTATAGGGCTGGCAGTAGTCACACTGGCTCACTGTGTTAGCAGCACCATCCCTAGTGTTGGGAAGCTGGGTCAGGGTGCTGGTCTGCTTGGAAAGAATTGTCAAAATAGGCAGGGCTGAGCATGTGTACAGCTTGTAAAATGCCCCTTCATGTTCTTTCTCCTTCCCAAAGAAAAGCTGCTCTAGGCCATGGACGAGATTTGAACTGCTATTGGTAGCTATAAAGGTTGTCTATGTTAGAAGGTTTGGCGTTTGGCCAATGATGATTCGAAGGCGCCAGATGGATGGCTGGGTTCGGAGGGAGGGATCAGCAGGTGAGCGTTTGCACAGCTCTCTGGTGGTTGGTGTGCCTGCTTCTCTGAGTCTCCCTTTCTGTGAACCATGACTTTAAGCACTGTAGAACAAGTGGCAGAACCTAAGCAGTGGGCTGTGATGATCTCACCTCCATCTCAGGGCTGCCCAGGAAGTCATTGGGAGGAAGCTTGTACACTCCAGAGATGTGGTAGTTCTTCTGGTAGAGGGAAGAGCAGTCGTAGATGGCGTCTGCAAACAGAGAGCATGTGGGCTAAGCAGAGAGTCGGCAGCAAAGCAAGCAAGCTGCCTGTCACATCCGAACTGCGCGCTTAAAGACAGAGGCGTCTTCTACCACAGGATGCCCTTGCGTGTCAGTCCCCAGGCCACATCTGGATCTGGAGAGGTAAGCATCAGATGAAGAGGGGACATGTTTTGGCCTCACTAGTGGTAGGACAGAGGGTGGGACAGCCCTTCACTGGGATAATGTCAGCAGGATAAATAGGTAGTTTCAGGTTAAGTCTGAAGTACATTATCCTGCTCAGGTTTTCCACCATGAAGTTTAGAAATGGTACGTGTACAAGGGCATATGTCAGAAGCCCCAGGCTTCTTGGACAGCCGCTTCTCTTACAGGGGAAGGCAGGAGTGTCTCAGAGGATCTGGTTCCTTGTTGTTTCTCAGAGGAAATGGCTGCTGTCTACTGGGACCCTGCTTAAGGGAGGTAGATTTTACAAACCCTGAGGAACACCCTGAGGCTTTCTCCTGAAAGTTTTTTTTAAAAATAGGAAATGGGATTGTCTTTTTCCCCTGGTTGGTTTAAATGCTTTCCTGGCTGCCCTTGCTGCTTTATACCCAATTCTTTCTCCTGTTCTGAATGTTTAAGGGCATTATGGAAGAAACAGCCTTTTCTACTGGTGGGGTTCAGAGAGCAGAGCTCTTACTGTCTAGGAGATGCTTTCTGCCTTCCGTTTCTTGGGATTGTTTTTCTTTTTCTTTTTTTTTCCCAGGGCTGAGGATCAAACTCAGGGCTTTGCGCGTGCTAGGCAAGCGCTCTGCCACTGAGCTAAATCCCCAGCCCCAAGGGATTGTTTTTCTTGACGACCACTGGGCTGGGATCTTAGAGAAGAGATCAAGGATGGCAGATGATCACACTGCCACCACAGGAGTTGACTGCCTCAGGTACCTCACAGAGCACTTTGGGGGAGGAGAAACAGGGTACATTTGCCATGAACCCCAGAGTTCAGGATTTCCTGTAGCTGGTAAAAGTCTGAACTTGCCACTTGCTCCAAGGGACTGCCTACTTCTGGAGATTAGAGGTGGCTGTGCACCTGGTCCCACACAAAGTAAGGACCATGTCCTGGGCAAGAAGGCTGGTCAGGAGGGCTGTGGCCCCTCCCAGGAGACTTCTTTCTGGGTAGAAAGAGTCCCAGGTTGGAGGAGCAGGAAGTGGCTCTGTCTGACTCCTGTCCAGCCTGATCTTCAGCACATCAGGTTTCATCTCTCAGACCAAATCAGGACTCACTTGTCTGGAAAATGACTCGAGAATACCTTTCTAATCCCAAGCCAAGGGTCAGGAAGCCCATGCTAAGAAAGTGATTGGGTACATGTGGGTTTAGATAACAGAATTCTTTTTTCTTTAAGAGAGAGGGATAGTGAGAGAGAGAGAGAGAATCAATTTTATTTAGTTTTTCATGTGGCTTTCATTGCTCTAAGACTTCATTGTGTATATGGTGCTGGGGTTTGAACTCGGGTCCTTGTGCATGCCAGGCAAGTGCTGTAACCACTGAGTTACCGCTCCAGCCCAAGATAACAGACTTTTCAAGCTTAACTTCATGTTAAAATTGTTCCTTCATTTGAACCAAGGGTAATCAATGATTTACTCATTAGAAGCTAATCGTGTCTTTGTTCTCAGTTTGAGTTATAATATAACCAACAGTTTTTATATTAGCAAGAAATTATGTTATCTGTAGGATGTGTTCCTGACAACTGATCTCTTCCTGGTAATTTCAGCAGTTGAAATACGTCTAAACAGTGAATTCGTGTTACCCCACCTGTGCCATGCTAAGCAGCAACTGGAAGTTATTTCGCAAAATAAAACATTAGTTGTACCTTATTTTTAGCCATTAAAATCCACATTCAACATTGCATTTACTTATTTCACATGTTTTCATATATTTTATTTGAGACCATGGGGGAAAAAAATGGAAACATGAGAAATGAGGAACTTGAGGAGCCTTTCCCTTCCCAAACACAAAGGGCTTCTTCACATGGCTGGGCAGTGTCTCTACGCTGAATTCTGAGCCAGTGGAAGAAGGGAATTTGCAAGGAGACGACAGACGACACAAAATTCCATCAGTGTCCATTGCCATTAAACCTTAAGAACACCAAAGAACTGGGTTGGGCAGAATTTTACATCCAGAACACAAATATTGCAGTTTGGTGTTCATTTCTGCTTCCTTGGGATTGGGATACAGTCCACGACTCTTGGAAAGGAAGTGCCATAGCTATCCCAGCCAGAAAGATGTGAGCCCTGCCTCTGTGACATGTCACTTTGGGCAAACCATGGAATTGCTCAGTGCTCCAGGTGGGAATTCTCGCATCCCTATTACACTAAACATCATGAGGGTGAGACCTGTGAAGGCACTGGGGAAATTCACAGAACACCAGAAACCAAAAGAGCCCCCCGTAACTGCCCCGAGGTGCAGGTGGTGGAAACGTAGTGCTGTGGACAGGGAGCCCCACGACGGGGAGAGGAGTCGTCGAGGCCGTGGCCTCCTTACCTGCCGAGGTCTGGGTGACGGTCTGCGCCGCCTGGAGCTGCATGATGTCGATCTGGCTGTTCATCTCGGAGTACTTGCTCTCGGCGTCTGTGAGCCGCGACTCCATGCGTTTGCTGCTGCTCTCCAGCTCCATCACCTGCATGACCACGCTGACCCAGTCGCTCTCCTGCTTCTTGCTCAGTTCACTCAGCAGACTGCTCAGGTTGGCCACCTGGGCCTTGAGCTCCTTCACCTCCTTACAGCAGGTAGCTGCTTTGAGCTGTGCTGGTGTCTTGAGTTTGGGGGGCTTTTGCAGCCATACTGGGTGGCTGGCAAAGGCCACAATGAAAATGCAGAGCCAGGTCCCAGCTGTGAGGGTCTTCTTCAGCATCTTTCGTGGGCCTGGTGCAGAAGGCACTCCCTTTGGGGGAATCTGGGCAGGCCCAGCGGAGGCCTGTGGAGCTGCAGCAAGCCTTCCGCTTTCACGCTGGATGGCTCCACACTTGGTTGTTTTCTTTCTTTCCTTGCCCTTTCTTAGCCTTTCTCAAAGCTTGAGTTGCTAAAAGTGGAGCATACTGGATATCCTATGGCTTTCCTTCCCAAGCCTGATTTGCTCTAACAAGCCAGCATCTTAAATATGGTTTGTGCCTGCACCTCCACCCCGACGGTGGCCCTGACAGGGCCATAGCCCCTCCTACCTCATCTGGGAGGGTCAGGTGCCTGTCTGGTGAAGTCAGCGTAAACTTAGGCCAGAGGCAGGGAGGAGGGAGCCTGGGCGAGTCTATCTTTCCTTGCCTGCACAGTCTCTAGGCTGAGAAGGACTGTGAATCTGTGTGTTTCCAGTTTCGCCTATTAGATTATGCCCCTGCCAGCCACTGGCTCAGCTCTGTCAGCAGGCAGGCAGGGTCAGAGGAATTTCCAAATTCCATTCTAAAGGTTATATAACCATGGGGTGAGGCGAGGTAGGCAAGAGAATTGGGAATGAAGCTCCACTGATCTGGAGAGCCTATTACTGTAATCCGTGCTGTTCCTATGAAGCTCTGGTATATTTCAGCATTCTGTGGAATGTGCTTTTAATTAGGCTGGATAGTCCTTTCTCTAATCATCATACAGTGTTTTACAAAATCCTGTTCAACCTGGGTTTAACACTATCTCATGTCTTAAAATGTCCAGTTTAGAAAGATCTAGAAATAGGAGGCTAGAATAAATCTCTTGGGAAGCAAAAAAAGACTGTGGTTTGTGTCCGTGAGTGTTGTGCAGTCCTCTTTCTCTTCACAGACTTTCAAGAACAGGCCGGTTAATACTGGCTTCTCACACTTGACATTTTCTAAGCAGGTGTCAGAAGATCACAGCAGAGATGAAAACTAAGCGATGCCAGGTGTGGTCACCCACACTTTTGTCAGTCTCTAGGCAGAGCAGAACATGCCTACCCTCGGCCCATGGTTCAAAACTTGGAACATGGTCTGATTGCGGTGGCTCAGTGGCTCTAGCACTTGCCTTGCGTGCATGAGGACCTGGGTTCAAACCCCAGCACCACATACACAACCAAGTGTTGCAGAAACAAAGGCCAGATAGAAAAATAAAACTGATTCTTTCTCTCTCGCTGTCCCTCTCTCTTTAAAAAAAAAAAAAGTGATTTCCGTTTGGACAGCTGGAGTTACCAGACAACTTTTTGTTTCTAAATTGAAAAGCAGTAGGGGCTAAGGTGAGGTGCACCAGGGCATGTTTCCTCACATCCCTTATCTTCTGCCTCGTTAGAGCTGAGGATGCTGCTAGCACCCCTCAACAGCTTGCCATTCTGCTCCAAGATTGTGTCCAGAGTTGGCACCATCGCCTTTCACTGCTCTCTCTTTGCAAAGATCTGGCCCAGATGGGGACTAGAGCCTTCCTTAGCTCTGTGGAGTTCATTTCACCAAGGAGAACTCGGCCGCTTGGTTAGCATTCTGCAAGTTCTCGAAGGTGCTCTCCTGGCCATCAAATGACACTGTGCTTAACCACGTATCTCAAAAGTGCCATGCACCATACAGTCCTGTGTGGCACTCCACGTGACCCTTCTGCCTTGAGACTCCTCGCAGCAGCGAGGAAGCAGGAAGGGACAGCAGGGCTCTGGATTCCCAGGCAGCTCTTGTTTATTCTTCCCACTTGCTGCTCACTCACTTGAATAGGAAAATTGGTGAATCGTTTTCATATCTGGGCAGAGAATGAATCAGTCCTTCATATCTGTAACACATGTAGAAGTTCTTCTTAGGAAAGGAAGAACAGGGTTCGTAAACTAGGTAAGAAGCATCTAGCTTTTAGCTTGAATATCTACCTTCTGGTATTTATTTTCTGAAAATTTATTTCTTTTTTTTTTTTTTTAAAGAGTGGCTGTGGGGGAGAGAATCAACTTTGTTTTTCATGTGGCCTGTGTTGCTCTGTGACTTCATTGTGTACGTGGTGCTGGGTTTGAACTCACGTACTCGCACATGCCAGACAAGCACTGTAACCACTGAGCCACCACTCCAGCCCCTGAAAACTTATTTCTAACATTAGGCTTAACTTGGAAACAGAAGCCTTTTTTATTCAACAATTCTCTTAAATTACCTATGTCAATAAATTTCTCCAAACTTTGAAAAAAATAATTAAGGGTATTTCTCATGCCCATATATTATCTAATTTCCTAAACTTCCACAACCCTATGATGTCCTATATTCTGAATTTCCTAAAATAAGGACAAATGAGCCCTTGTTATGAGTAGAGTGGAGTCCACAGAGGGCACCTGGGGAACTCAGTGGTTTCCCTTTTCGGAGAGGCTTTTAATCCTCTCTTCTACCTTTTAGTTAGCAGAGTAACCATGAACACGGGAGTTAACTGAGTTTAATGTGGTAAACCTGGCTTGGATACTGTATAGTTCCTCTTTTTCCCTGTTTTGCTGATAGGGAAAGAAGGCTTAGCTTGGTGCTCCTAGGGAGATGCTTATGAAAATAAAGCTTATGTTTTTTGTTTTTGTTTTTTGGTACTGAGGGTTGAATCCAGGGGCTCTCAACCACAGAGCCACATCCCCAGCCCATTTTAGTTTTAGTTTTTGAGACAGGGTCTGGCTTAGTTGCTTAGGGGCTTGCTAAGTTGCTGAGACTGACTTTGAACTTGGGATCCTCCTGCCTCAGCCTCCCAAGCTACTGAGATTATAGGAATGTGTCACTATGCCCAGGTAAAGTTTATGGTTTTCTTTTTAGTTTTTTTAAGAGAGGGAAGGGACAGTGAGAGAGAGAATCAATTTTGTTTAGTTTTTCGTGTACTCTTTGTTACTCCGACACTTCATTGTATATGTGGTGCTGGGTTCGAACGTGCGTACTCATGCATGCCAGACAAGTACCAAAACCACTGAGCCACCGCTCCAGCCCCAAAGTTTATGTTCTTAATGAAAATAGCCCGTGAGCTTTCCCTTAGGCTGGAAGTCCTCAGAGACTTCACAACATCTGGGCTGCACTGTCCTGGGCTGGTACCAAAGACTGGAAGCAGGGGAGCAGCGTGAGGATTATGGAGTGGGCATGGCCTCTAGGTGGTCTTTCCTTCCACCCAGATAGGAGAGTCAGGTCTCATTTGCTGGAGGATGCCCCACAGGAGAGGCTGCTCTTTCATTTTTTTAGGGTCAGTGAGAGAGAGAGAATCAGTTTTATTTAGTTTTTCATGTGGCTTTTGTTGCTCTAGAGACTTCGTTGTACACGTGGTGCTGGGGTTTGAACTTGCATCCTCATGCAGGTCAGGCAAGCACCGCAACTGCTAAGCCACCACTCCAGCCCTGTTCCTCCTTTCTGATGTATCCCCACCTCTGCCTGCCCTCCAGCCTCACTTTCAAAACTGAGGAGAGAGGGAAGCCGTGTCCCCAGTACCTGGCTCTCGGCTGTTGCTGGTCTAGTTGTGTACTCCATATGAATACAGCTTCTTCAGACATTTTTTTTTTAAGAGAGAATCAACTTTATCTTTTCATATGGACTAAGTGTCTTCGACACTTAGCTGTGTATGTGGTACTGGGGATTAAACTCAGCTTCTTGCACATACCAGCAAGTACTCTACCACTGAGCCACCACTCCAACCCCAAAATAGTTAATATTTTTAATTTATACTTTTTCAAGAATGCAATTAACTATTGTAACCATTTTGTACAATAGATCTCTTAAACATATTCTTCCAACTGAAATTTTGTGTCCTTTGAACATCTCCCCAACCCCCAATAGCATTCCCTCCCCAACCACTCCAGTCCCTGATAGTCACCATTCTACTCTCTACTTCTGGGAAATCAACTTTTTTAGATATCACATTGAGAGAGATCATGGAGTATTAATTTTTCTGTGCCTGGCATATTTTAATTGACTTAATGTCTTCTAGATTCATCCATGCTGTCATAAACACATGACTTTTTTTATTCATTAAATATAGACTTACATTTAGGAGGGAATCATTATCAAACAATCAAGAACAAATGTATAATGACAGAGCAAGCCAAGGCTGATGCCATTCCATTGTTTCCCCTCTTGGTTTCCCCATGGTTCCATGTTTCCCCCTATTAAACCCCCATGTTAAATGGGCTTCTTATGGAAGTTGGAGGTTTCCCTCTGAGTCGATTCCCCCATACTCCCTCCCTCTGGTCTCCTTGATATCCTTCCTATTCCCTCCCCCTCCCTGCCCCCCTCCCTGTGTCTCCCAGGATCCTAGGCCAGGTGCCACCTGTTTGTGTAAAAGTTCATACATATTGAGGTTATTATTAGCTTAGCCATCTATCATAGTGTATCTGGTTGTATTCTGGCTTCGACAAATGAGAGAAAACATTCAGCCCTTGAGTCTTTAAGTTTGGGATATTTCACTTAGCATAATTTTTTCCATCTCCATTCATTTGGCTGCAAATGCCATAATATCGTTTTCTCTGATAGCTGAGTAGTATTCCATTGTATATATGTACCGCAGTTTTTGAATCCACTCATCGAGTGAGGGGCATCTGGGTTGGTTCCATAATCTAGCTATAGTAAATTCAGCTGCTATAAACATTGATGAAGCTGTATATCTATAATATGCCAATTCTAACTCTTTTGGGAAAATACCCAGGAATGGGATAGCTGGGCCAGAAGACAATTCCAGCCCTAATTTTCTGAGGAGTCTCCACACTGCTTTCCAGAGTGGCTGAACCAGTTTGCAGTCCCACCAACAATTGACAGTGTTCCTCTGTTCCCACAGCCCCTCCAGCATCTGTCATTGTTCATATTCTTCATTTTTGCCACTCTGACTGGAATGAGGTGGAATCTCAGTGAAGTTTTGATTTGCATTTCTCTTATTGCTAGTGATGTAGAGCATTTTCTCATATGTTTATGGGCCTTTTGGACTTCCTCCACTGAGAAGTTTCTTTTTAGTTCCATAGCCCACTTATTGATTGGGTTATTTGTGGTTTTGGTGTTTAGTTTTTCTTAGTTCTTTGTATATTCTGGATATTAGCCCTCTGTCCGAGTGTAGCAGGCAAAGATTTTCTCCTATTCTGTAGGTTCTCTCTTGACTAAATCTTTAGCTGTGCAAAAGCTTTTTAGTTTAATTGCGTCCCATTCATTTATTCTTGACTTTACTGCTTGTGCCATGGGAATCTTGTTGAGGAAGACGGTGCCGACCCCTATGTCATGTAGTGTTGATCCTACTTCTTTTTCAAGCAATTGTATAGTTGCTGGTTTAATATCCAGATCCTTGAACCATTTTGATTTAATTTTTGTGCAGGGTGAAAGGTAAGGATCCAATTTCAGTTGTCTACATATGGCTGCATATGACATTTCTTTTTAAGAGAGAAGGACAATGAGAGAGAGAGAGAATCAATTTTTATTGAGTTTTTCACATGGCTTTCGTTGCTCCGACACTTAGTTGTGTACGTGGGTGCTGGGGTTTGAACCTGTGTACTTGCGCATGCCAGGCAATCACCGTAACCACTGAGCCACTGCTCCAGCCCCAACATTTTTTTTTTTTTTAAGAGAGAAGGACAGTGAGAGAGAGAGAGAGAGAAAGAGAGAGAGAATCCATTTTAATTGAATTTTTCACATGGCTTTCATTGCTCTGACACTTAGTTGTGTACCTGGGTGCTGGGGCTTGAACTTGTGTACTCAACACATGCTATACTCATGCATGCCAGGCAAGCGCTGTAACCGCCCAGCCACTGCTCCAGCCCTGCATATAACATTTTTTAATAAGAATAAATTAGGAGGAGATGTGCTACTACATATCAGACTTTATCATAAAGTTACAGCAGTGAGTTCAGTATATTTGGCACAAGGATAAACTAATAGACAACTCTGGAACAGAATTGTATATCAGACCCTCATATATGTGGACTGTGACAAGATAGCACCATGAAACAGTGAAGAGATGACAGTCATTCACCCAGAGAGGAAATCCGGGTCTCTTTTGCTGGAGGAAGCCCCACTGGAAAGGCTAGGTGAACTAGAACATCTTCCCTCACACCACACATGACCTTGAGTCTAGGAGAGGTAGATGCAAAAAGAAAAATGATAAAGAGTCTAGAAGGCATAGGAGACTCTAGGAGTATCTTCAACATCTTACAATAAGCAGAATTCTTGAACAAGACTCCAGAATCGCTAACCAATTGTAAAAGAAAAATTAAGAAATTCAAGAAAGCAGCCAGGTGCAGTGGCACATGCCTAGGGGCTCAGGGGGCTGAGGCAGGAAGGTCACAAGTTCAGAGCCAGCCTCAGCAACCTCGTGAGGCCCTAAGCAACTTAGTGAGACCCTGTCTCAAAATAAAATTTGAAAAGGACTGGGGATGTGGCTCAGTGGTTAGGCACCCGTGGGTTCGATCCCTAGAACCAAAAGGAATAAAAACAGGCAAGAATGTGTCATTTCTGATCAGGTGACATGTCTAGACTATATAAAGAACTCATTAAACAATAGGATTAGGAAAAGTAGCCCAGTTAAAAGATCAGCAGAAGACATGAACAGACACACAGTTCTCAGAAGATCTCCAGAGACCTGTGAACACAACAAAGGCCGCTCCTCATTAGTGCTTGTGGAAATTCAAGTAACAACCGTAGTAAGATACCACTACACTCCAACCAGGAAGCACTGAAATGGAGACGACTGGAAATACAAGTGTTGACAGAAGCATGGAGCAGGTGGAGTTTTGCTGCACTGCTGGTGGAAATGTCAGTAATAAAACCACTCAGGAGAACAGTTTGTCGGTGTGTGCAAAGCTGAGCAGACCCCGTAACCTCTCGATGATATTTACTAAACAGAAGCAGGAGTGCATGGGCTCCAAAAGACATATGCAGGAATGTTTGTACACGCCACTCATCGTAGCCAAACACTGAGTCCAAGTGTCCTCCAGCAGTTAGGTAAGTTACTGTGGCATACAATATCACATGCTCTTGCACACATGGCATTCAGTTCAAAAGCCATGGTAGGAGGAAGCAGGGCAGAGTTGGGAGGAGGCTGTGGGGTTGGCAGCGTGCTGTGCCTGCTCTCGGGCTGGATGGTAGTTCTGACGGTGTCTTAGGACAATTTATGGAGCTGTATACTTGGGAGAACATCTTCCTATGTACACATTGGACTTTAGTTCTGAAGGTTATTTAAAAATAGATGATGCACATAAAACAGAGTCTAGCGTCTGACACACAGTGAGCACCCAGCAAAGATCAAGTAGATGATTTTGTATATAGTTGTCATCTTGTTGGAAAAGTCTTCCTGACCCCCAGTCGAAAACAAGTCCCCATGTTATTCCCTAAGTGCTCTGTTTTCTTCATCAGAGTTGCCTCCACAGCATTCATTTCAGCTTGTCCTTGTCCTTTTACTATGTATCTACATCACTAACCTGTGAGCCCTGCGAAGGCAAAGGCACTCACTCGCCCCTGTTCAGCTCAGTGGCTCCATCTGGCCCTGAGCACCAAAACCTAAGGTAGAGAATTTGTAGGAACTGCTAAATAAGTGAAGGCGTGAGCCCAGAGGGTTCTCTCCCCTTAAATACCTGTGCCGCAGACGTAGCATCTCTCTGTGGTCCTTTCCAGTGTGGTACCTTGGTGAAGTACTGTCATCGTTTCCTGCTATGAGTCCATTTTTCTTCTTTAGTTCTTAGTCTTAGGATCAAAGAGAGAGCACTGGAAGAGTTGAGGACATCTGTTATCAGTGACTTGAGGTGGCATCCTTTCGTATAATCATTTCATGCCCCTGGAGACCACCAGTTTGAGTATCACCCTCCTTGTGAAGATCAGCAGCAGGATCACAGAGCGTTTGGGGGAGGTTGATCCCACTCCTGTCTATTCTGGAGGCCTGTGTAAGTGACACATCTGATTTCTTCAGCCTACATCAGCCTGAGGGACCACATGCAGCCACTGTTAAAAAAGGATCAAAGAAAGTGACATCTTCCCATAAAAACAACCTTATCTTTAGATAGCTTTATTCTCTCAAATTTACCTGGGAATCTTAGCACATTCCATCTGTCCTAAAAGGGAATCAAATGCCCATTATACTACAGTTTCAGTAAATCACTCTTAGCCAGGGACAAGACCCTGCTGAGGATTACAGGTCAGTGCCCCAATTGCCCTGTGAACTGCAGAGCTGGGCCACCTCCACCCTGATTTAGCCACTACAAACTGGAAACAGGCCTGTCATCCTTTAAGAATGTCAGGGAATCTGTGCCAGTCATGCTTGAGCAACCAGTTAATGGCAAGGGTAACTGGGTTTTGCAGTCTGCAGAAGAGGAGTGAGGAGGACCAGTGAAGCCCCCACAGTGTCTTAATTGTAAACACGGGTTTCTGACGTGTCACTGTTGTGCTGATTGGAAGTATGAGCCCTACTCTTACGGTTGTTGCCTGCCTTCCAGAAAAGGTGCACAGTCCTCTTCTCATCTCGCACCACTGCGGGGAGATAGTGCACTCGATTCAGAGAGGTAAGGATTCTCTCAGCAAAACACCCCCACCCCCCGTCACACTGACTGTACAGGTGCCAGTGCCCCTTGTAGAATAGCCCCAGGAAGGAAGGACTGGGCGCAGCTCAGCAGCAGAGCTTGTACGGAGCATGTGGGAGGCTGGCTTCCCCAGCACCGTAACAGCTCCACACTGCTAGGTGGGGGGGGCAGAGGGCTCAGCTCATCTTCAGCCCCGTCACCCCAGTGCCCCTTGGGCTGAGTCTTGCCCTTCATCAGGAGAACACAGATTGACTCTGGCTGTCAAGAGACCTCCCTTAAGTTCACCGTGTTGACAGCCTGTCTCTGTGAAGATCTTGCAAACCCTAAGGGCAGCTTTTGAGTGCAGAAAGCTACCTGTCCGTAAGGAACCGTAAGTGTTCCGGGTGACTCCAGAAGCCAGCCAGAAGGACACATGGTGTTTTCTCTGCAGTAAGATGCGTGCTGCCTCTCAGTAGTAAACCTCTGCTTTGCTTCAGTGTCTGGTGCATCCTCTGGAATGCCAGGAGACTTAATGGGGCTTCTCCCAATGTGAGTTAGAGAACAGCCTCTGATTTCTATGAACTCCAGTGGATGGGAAAGAACCGCTGCAGTTAAACTGTGCCAGAGTATTCTGCAACCTTGAGTTGTGTGCTGCACCCTGAGTTCAGAGGTGTGACAAAAGGGTACATCTCAGAACTGTGAAACGCAGCAGGTGCGGGCTGTGCCTCTTGCCACCTCTGGCAGTCTGAGTGGTGACACCATTGATCTCTCACAATTCTTTGGGACAGCTCATTGCCTGTGAATCTAGGCAATCTGATTATAATGTGTCTCACTTAGCATCGGTAAGCTGTTCCTCACCGGGAAGTGGGTACGTCTCTTCCCTTGATCCCAGGTGCCCATCAGTGTTCATTCCTACAGTGGAGCCCAACTCCACAGTCAGTGGCAGGCCAGCGTGTGTCTGCTTGTGCAGCCAGATGTGGAGCGCTCGAAGCTGCCAGCTCACTGCAGCAAACCGAGTCAGGGCTCTTGCATTCAGTAGCCAGGAAATCCGGTTTTTCCCAGGCTGCCCTCCCTGTTTGAGTTAAGGTAGACGAAAATCAGCTCAGGGCTCAGTTAGCCCTCCACACTTTTGTTCTCTTTCCCAACAGCTTCTTCCTAATAGTCTCTCCACAGCTCTTCATTTCACTCTGGATATGAAGAAGCAGAAAAGGGTAAGAAAACCTCCAGGTATCACCAGAAAAGGAGCAGGGCTCATTGTTGTAGGATAGAAAGATAATGGCCAATTTGTCAAGAAGTGTCGACAAGAAATCTAAAGTTGGAAGTAATTAACTGGCTGGCATGCTGGGAGCGATGTGCCTGCCAACAGCTCCACAAACCAGCCGGAGCCCTGGAAATGTGACGGCCATTTGTCATTTCTACAGCACACCTCTGACAGGCCCCTCTGTTGGAAACCCGGACAGTGCGGATCGTGTGCTTCCACACTCTGGGGCTGCGCACCTCTCTGTACCTCATGCTGGGCTGCACTAGGACACTGGGGCTGCTAGCCAGGAGATCCTGGAGCGAGTGTGGGAGATGCTGGTCTCAGGGCTGTGTGTGTCCTTTGGGGGGGTGGCTCTGATTCCCAGAGCCAGCTCTGTAAGCTAGTTCAGGACAGGTGACTCCCTGAGCAGAAAGAACTGTGAGCCGTGCTCCTCATGGCCTGCTGTTCAGAGCTGCTGCTCTCAGCCACCCCTGGGTCTGTTGGCCGGTGACACAGGGTGCAGTCCTTAGAAGGAATCACAGAGTCTGAGTAAAGTGGAAGAGCAGAATGCCAAACTGCCCGCCCCAGTTCACTGTGCAGAGCGCACATTTAATCATGCAGAGCATCTGGGTGGGGTTATTTTGAAATGGTGATTCTGTTGTAGTGAACTTCACCCCCCAAATTTTTCTTAATAGAAGAAGATACATTTTCTCCCACCAATCTTGAAAAGACAGACTTTTTCTTCTTCTAATCTAGAGTATTATTCTGCCTGTTTTATTCTTAAGGGCTGACACCTCTCATGGAGACTTAACATGTCCTCTAGTCTTTGTGATCCACAGAGGGACAGGATGCAGTAGGAGCCCTTCCTTGAGGCCATGCTGGAGCCATCAGGAACCTATTTGGAGTGTCCAAAGCACCAAATGTTTTTTATCCTGGTATCTCAGGTCCCCGAGAATTCAGGAGCACATGCCAGGTTTGAAACCCTGTAATGGGGCAAGCTTCTCTCTTAAAATTTAGAAAGAATTAGAGACTCTGCCAGACCTGCTGCTGTTTTCCCCTAACTCAGGCTCTCAGGTGTGCCACTCTAAGGCCTTCTAGTCTCCTCTTCCTGCATTGGAATGTCCCCGCCCTGCCGCCTCCCTGTCACATTTCAGATGTTCTCACTTTGACTGCTGTCCTCTGCTTTTAAACACTATTCAGAAAGAGACTGATAACACCCTGGAGTTGCCCAGACCATTGTCCTCTTCCCAGGGGAGCTTCGTGATGAAGACGTCAGGGCCCAGCCAACCCCAGATCATCTGGCTATATCAGGGTACCAGGCTGTTCTGTTTTTAATCTTGCACTGGGCACAGAGCTAAGCCTCTGTGCTGGGAGAGGTGGCAGGCAAAGGGGGGGCGGATCCGAAGGGGTTCCTGCTCTGTAAAAGAAGCAAGAACTGCTTGATAAAGTGGTAGGGACGCAAAGCACTGTCCAACAAGGTTAGGACACCCCACTCAGACCTGGCATAGTCACTGTCAGCTGCCGTGCATGTCACCAGCCAAGCACCAAGGGAATTCCGAGAATTCTTCCCTGACAGGGAACTAATGAAATGCAGACATCAGTCTGCACTAGAAATAGACAGGAACAAGGAGGCCTGGAGCCATGTGGAAGCAGTTGGGAGTGTTCTGAAAGCCTGATGGGAGCACTGGGGAGGCATGCCCCAGATGCAGTGCCGCTGCTCCCCATTTGCCCGAGGGCCTCCTCCCCATGAGGCGGCTGGCACACCATGCTCCTGACTGCCTGCAGGTCACCCAGTGCCCAGGCTCAGGTGAGAGCAATCCCCAAAGGGACCCACAGGACCAGCAACCAAACCAACAGAGCCTGTGGCGCAGGGACTGAGGAAAGAAATCTTTCGGGGGCACAGAGTTCTTCAGGCAGCCGGAATGGTGTTTGGATGGCTCTGCCATGGGTCAACACCGAGCCCTTGAGCCCCTCATTGCCCCCCTTAATCTCTTGCTGCCCTGGGAGGCTGGGCACAACCTGCCCATGGAAAGCACCAAGGGACAGCTTGAACGGGAGAGTCGCAGTTGGAGATTTCCAGTCTGCAGCCTCTCGTGAGAGGCCACCCTTCCAGCCCTGCTCCTCAGCCACCAGTCTCTCCAGCCACCTGCCAAGGCAGTGAATGCCTCTTGCTGCTGAAACGCCGGCACAGCCCACATGCTCTACTGTCGGGGCCTCTGGAAGCAGATTTTCAAGTAGTGGGGAGGAAGGTGTTCCGTGTAGTCTGCCTGGCCTGTGGAGGCTTCGAGGCAGCTTCTTACCCTTATTCTTTGACTCTCCTCAACTCTGAAGGGCATTTTCCTCAGTTTTCCAGCTCGTCAACTCAACGTCCTTTAGTAAAAATTTGACCTTGGAGTAGGGAACAGACAAGCATGACATGACCCTGCTGGTCCCAATTCACTCTGCTCTCTAATTTTTATTTATTTGATACTGGGGACTGAACCCAGTCCTTTAACCACCAAGCCACATCCCCAGTCATTTTTATCTTTTATTTGGAGATGGGACTTCGCCAAGTTGCTCAGAGTCTTGCTAAGTTGCTGAGGCTGGCTTTGAACTTGTGATCTTCCTGCCTCAGCCTCCTGAGCTGCTGGGATTACAGGTGTGCACCACCGTGCCTGGCCCCACACTGTTCTTCTTTCAGTCTTGTACTTCTCTCCAAGCACCAGGTCCCTTTTTGGTTCTGGGTTTTATTTCGTCAGATGGGGACTGGGTATTCTCACTGGAAAATGGAGAATGCAGACAGACTGTAAGCCACATCAAGACAGCAGTGGGCATCAGAACCTCCCAGCTGGGACTGAGCTGGAGTTCTCTTCCTTCTGCCCACTGTGCCTGGAGGAGACAAGGGAAATGGAGTCCACCGTCATTTACACACATTGTCATGGTGGGGCCAAGCTGCCCGGGGCTCAGTCCTCCTAAACTTGTTTTTTATCCGGGTCTTTTGCCTCACCAGTGTCGGTGGGGTCTGGTTTGTACAGTTAGGTACTTCTTACTGTTGAGCTGTCACTTTGAGCACTTCACCCTTTATGAGCATCCAGCATTAATGTGGAAGACTGAGGGACTCACAGCCAGTGTTTAGGACTCCCAGCTGCCCCATAAAGTGAGAGCTCCTTGTTAAGGGGACTATGAGCAAAGGTGACTTCTTCTCATGAGCTGAACATACAGTCTGTCCCTTCAGCCTCATAAAACCACAACCGAATTAAGAAGGGAGTATTTCAAAGGATAGCCTGTGTCACCCGAATAGGTAGGGAGACTAGGAACTTACAGTGGGAAGCCCTGAGTTTCCACTGAGCCTTATTTATTCTACATTTTGCAACCCCAGGTCTCTAAGCCTGGCAGCCTCCAATGAGCTGACTCCAAAAAGCCTGCACTGGTGGCCTGCTGGCTGTCACATGGGGATCTGTAAGGTGTATTAGCTTCTGAAAGGAAATAGACATTGAAGGGTGGGAGCTTGGGGTCAGGGTTAGTGTTAGCCACAGTGTCAGTGAGGAAGTTAAAGTGAAGGCCACAGCAAGTTGCAGAGTTGGGTAATTGAAATGTCCTCCCCGCCACCCATGGCTTTCACACTCTGTACAGATGTTGACTGGGTGCCCACTGATGCCCACAGTAGAAAGCTAAGAATTTGGGGCTGGAGCGGTGGCTTTTCAGTTAGCAGTGCTTGCCTGGCACGCGTGAAGACCCAGGTTCGAACCCCAGCACCACCACCTACACAACTAAGTGTCGGTACAATAAAAACCAGATGAAAAACTAAATAAAATTGATTCTCTCTTTCTCGCTTTCTCTCTCACTGTCCCTCTCTCTTAAAAAGAAAAAAGCAAGGTAAGAGTTTCCATGCATCTCAAGGTACACCCTGGTTTCATGGCATTGCCTGGTGAGTAGCCCCCCACTGAGCCCCACCTGCTGCTCTTCTCTCTCCTTCCATCCAAGCTCTGCTGCTGGACTCAAGCAGGAGGCTTTCTAAACATGACTTATTCACGTTTTCTCTAAAGGAGTCAGGGTTCACGTGATGAAGTTTCATCTTTAATTTGCAGTGCTATGCTCGTCTGTTCTGGAAGAAATATATCAAAGCCACAGCAGTGTTAAAGTAATGTTCAGATTTCTCCTTTGAGGTCTCTAATCACTACTTCCTACTTTTGATTAATTGTTGTTAAACTCTTATGCATAATTAGTGGTGGAGTGGATTCAGAAGAGGCTTTTACTTGGTTTTGTTTTGTAGTGTTTTATCTCCAAAATGAGTCAAGCCTTGGTAATGTTTGTAACTTGTTCTTAGAACATGTTTCAGAATACAAGATTAGAAGGCAGCTGTTAGAACTCTTGGATTTTTATGTGTTTCTTAGAGGTAGCTTCTTCTGATCATGCACAGAGTACTTTATCTTTTGCATCAGAACAATTTTGCTGTCCTCCTAGGAGTTTACCCCTATGAAGGCTACCCCAAGAGTCCACTGAAGAGAACACAGAAAATATATAATGTATTATGTAGGCTATTACTGACTTTGTGTTTCTGTTTTCTTATGCTTCCCAAATCTACATTTGGGTTCAAGAAACTAAGCAATGATGCACTTACACCTAGTAGTGGTAATTGTCCATACAGCTCACCCCACTCCATGAGTGGACCAGAGTCCAGGACCTGACTGACAGGGCCAAGAGGCTGTGAGCCCATGGCAGAGTTTGTCACTTTTGATTTACTTTTCATTCTTTTTTTTTTTTTTTTAAGAGAGAAGGACAGTGAGAGAGAGAAAGAGAGAATCCATTTTTATTGAGTTTTTCCACATGGCTTTTATTGCTCTGACACTTAGTTGTGTACGTGGATGCTGGGGTTTGAACCCATGTACTCGCACATGCCGGGCAAGCACCGTAATCATTGAGCCACCGCACCAGCCCTACTTTTCATTCTTAGCTTAGAAAAATTCATAGAGCTAACTAAAGGAAACTGATGCTACAGTTTCACTTTGAGACTAAAAATACTTCTGAACCATGCAGCATACCAACTGAGGAAGAACATTCTGGTTCATTGCTTTGGTTAGGACCAGTACAAGAAGCACCAGTAAGTCCTCCCATTGGAGTCCCCCATGAGGTCACCTGTCTGCTCCTACAAGCAAAGGAGAAGGACATGGCACAGAGATTTTCACCTTTGGTTGCTGAGCCCAGAGCCTAGAGCTGGATGCTCAGATAACCTGTTTAGCAGAGGACCCACAGGTGATTCCTAGGGCTAGCGTAAGACCCGGTGCTACCTGTATGTTTCTCCTGTGTCTCTAACCACTTTTACCCTTGGAAGACTCCGAAGGACCTGCTGAGCAAATTCATGCCCACTGCTTCATTCATTTCCCTGAAGACTCTGCAGGAGGTGGCATTAGCCGTGCTTCATAGGTACTGAGTTCAAAACACAAAAAAGGTGACTGATTTGTAAGTGGCACGATTAAACCCTCAGGTCTTCAGACTACAAACCCAAGCTGCTGTACCCCGCCATTTCATTCAGTTGCTTCAGATATTGCAGAGACCATCCCGATTCAATGTGGGAAAATCACTGCCCTGCCCGGGCCTTAGTGTCCCCAGTAGGAAAGCAGGACTGATCTTACCTTTCCCTTCCCACTCGGATACAAGAGGCCAAAGAAGTGATAGATTGCAAAGAGTATTTGCAAAACACTTTGTAAAAATGAGCCGTTAGATTATTACTTTCCCAAATGTTAACTTCTGTAGTCATCAGATTTCTGGGCAGTTCCTTCTCGGTTTTATTGGAAGAAATGTGCTGGAATTGGATTTTTAAAATAATGTTTATAACAGTAATCTTTTGCCATATTACCACAGTGAACCCAAATCCTGGACTTTCCCCAAACCACTTAAAAATTAATTCTACTCAAGTAGACAGTTTGTACTCAAGGCAGTCAGCTGGATTCTTGCTTGTTAAAGCAGTGCAGAGTCCCAAGTTGGTATGTCACGTTTTAGGTGTGCCCCTACCAGTACACAGACACAGTCATTGTCCAGTGGTTCTCTCAAGCCTGCGCCTTCGCTCGCCCTCTTCCATAGCTCCGTGTGTTTGGTATTGGGTTTAGTTGCACAAGTTCCTATTAGGACGAGGGTCGAAGCCCTGCAGCAATCCTGCATTCAGAGCCTCCTTGTAGCCTCTCTGAACAACCAGCTCCAGACACCAGGCCTGCTGGGGGTACTGCCCAGCCACCCCAACTGGGTGCAGTCCTCCAGCTCCATGGCCCCGAGTGGCCTACAGGTGACACTGGCAAAGCAGAGCACCCTAGTGAAAAGTACTTCTTCATCAGAGGCAGCCCAAGGGACTCCAGTCCCTTTAGCGGCACCACAGGAGTGGCTGGTAGATGTCTGAATGTGAAGACACTAGGCACTGTCAGGGAGCAGTGGGCAAGGGCGCCTAGCCTCATCCCCAAGGTTGTCCTGGAAGTGGGTGGCTCCCCTTCTAAAGAGTCTGACGAGGGGCTGGAGCGGTGGCTCGGTGGTTACGGCGCTTGCCCAGCATGCGCAAGTACACGGGTTCAAACCCCAGCACCCACGTACACAGCTAAGTGTCTGAGCAACAAAAGCCATGTGAAAAACTCAATAAAAGGGCTGGAGCGGTGGCTCAGTGGTTTCGGCGCTTGCCTGGCAAGCACGAGGACCCGGGTTCAAACCCCAGCACCACGTACACAACTAAGTGTTGGAGCAACTAAAGCCATGTGAAAAACTAAATAAAGTTGTTTCTCTCTTTCTCTGTCTCTCTCACTGTCCCTCTCTCTTTAAAAAAAAAAAAAAACTCAATAAAAATTAATTCTCTCTGTCTCTCACACACTGTCCTCTCTTTAATAAAAAAAAAAAAAGAGTCTGATGAGTTTTGTTGATTTTGATCAGTATATTTCTGAAGGCTACTAATGAGGAGATGTAAGGGTTAAAAGTTCAGATGGATCTCGTATGGTTATGCACTATAGCAGGGACAGTTGTGAATCTGGGTTTCTGGTGAGGGTTTGGCTCTGTGATAGGGTATGTGCCCAGCATGCGTGAGGCCCTGGGTTCCATCCCCAGCACTAGAACAACAAAAAAAGCCATGTGCTGCCTCCTGACAGTGTCTGAGAGGAAACCAGGCCATGCTGGGTGATGGAAGGGTCCAGAGATCCCAATATTAGCATTCACTTTACTGCCCCTAGGATAGGGAGGAGAGATTAAACAACTTTGCTCATATGAAGCCCTTCAAGCTGAGCTTTCCAGATGGTGATAGGTAATTGAGGCTTCCCTGCATCTGCAAGACCTTACCCAGCATGCAGGTGAGCAGCCTGCCCCCTAGCACCCCCACACCTTCCCCTCAGATGCGCTAAGTGTAACCCCTCTTCCTTTTGTTTCCTCAGCATTAATAATAAGCTACAGCAGCCTGAGGCAGCTGCTGGGGTGTTGGAATACGCCATGAAGCACTTTGGAGAGCTGGTAAGTGCCTCGTTCCTTTTAGAAAGTCTCTAGAGGTAGAGACCTGGCTTGGGAGACACTTGTCAAGACCTTTGAAAAATATTTTCCATTTCTGTTTTATTTCCCTTTTTTTTTTTAAGAGACACAGGGATATATATATAGAGAGAGAATCAATTTTATTTTAGGTTTTCACGTGGCTTTTGTTGCTCTGAAACTTCATTGAGTACGTGGTGCTGGGGTTCGAACCCACACACCTGTGCATGCCAGGCAAGTGCCACAACCGCTGAGCCAGCCCCTTTTCTCCCAATTTTTAACAATCTAATGCTGACTTGCCTGTATCTTAAAGGCAGTGGTGGTAGGGACAACATTCAAACTGAACATAAGTTGTGAGGACAGAATCTAATAAACAAGAATCACTGATATTTATCAAGCTTAGCATGGGCCTCACTCTTTGCCATCTAATTGAGTCCTCACAGCAACATGGTGAAGTAGCTACTGTTCTTATCCCAGTTTCCAGAGGAGTCTGTGGTCGCAGCAGGTTAAGAACTTGTCTGGGCCTGGCACGATGGCGCACACCTGTAATCCCAGCTATTCGAGAGGCTGAGGCAGGAGGATCGCAAGTTCAAAGGCAGCATCAACAATTTAGTGAGGCCCTGAACAACTCTGTAAGACCCTGTCTCAAAAAATACAAAAGCTGTGGATGTGACTCAGTGTTAAAGTGTCCCTGGGTTCAATCCCCAGTACCAAAAAGAAAAAGAAAAAAATCTGTCTTGGCTGACAAAGCCAAAAAATGACAGAAACAAGACTTGAACCCTGGCAGTATGGCCTCAGAGCCTGGCATTTAACCTGGTCGAAGTTATTGTCCTGAGTCCTGTGGCATATCGCATTGTGTCTAGCCCACAGTCACCACTCAGTCCATGATTTGGAAGAAGCTGTGGCTGACTATGCACACCGTAATTTCTGCCCAATGTTAAAGGATTTTATATTTCGTTTGTGCTTATATAGCTGCTTCTCTGCTGCCGTCTTTGCCTGACCAACATTAAAACATTTCCATTACCTTGGGGTCTTTGATAATACCAAAACATATAAAGCATAACTTAAGGAGCTTAGTATTGAATTCCTGGAAGGCTGAGAAGCCCTGGGTCCATGTGTTTGACAAAGGAGTCTTTTTTTTAATTTTTTTTTACAATTTTTTTTTTTTTTTTAAAGAGAGAGGGACAGTGAGAATGACAGAGAAAGAGAGAAACAACTCCAACCAGTTTTTCACATGGCCTTCGTTGTTCCAGCACTCAGTTGTGTACATGGTGCTGGGGTTTGAACCCGGGTCCTTGTGCTTGCCAGGCAAGCACCGAAACCACTGAGCCACCACTCCAGCCCCAACAAGGGAGTCTTTTATTAGTCATAGAGGTCACTTGTTTAGCTTGCCTTAATCAAGAGCCAAAGGACTAGAAAATTATGAATACTTCACAAGCTTTTGTTTGATTGTCTAGCATTTTGCCTCTTAGAAGGGCTAGTAACTGGGACTGAAGCTTTGAAGGTGATCTTTTACCATCATTAGCACATACTATCTGTAACTGGACTAAGGTTGCATCTCTCCAGATGATGACAATATAAAACTATGTCTCACCCGACACAGTCCTCATTTGAGAGGGGAGGAGTAGGCCCAGAGGGCTCTTTGTGTCTCCACTAGACCATGCTGTGCTCTGTCCCAGTACCCTTAGAGCTTGGACCCCCAACAAGTACTGTTTGAAACAAGAGCTCCACACACACCTGGCATTCAGGTGATCTGCCAAGAGATGGTCTGTACCCCAGTGATCAGAATGCAACCTCGTGAAAGCCCCTGCACCTTCGGGTTCTGAAGGTGGCCATTTTTTCCAGGATTGCTGTTAAACCGTGTGGATTTTCTGTTATATTTAGGTAGCTGAATCATATTAAGTTTGACAATGGTTTGCTTTTTCTTGGCAGAGCCTGTGCTTTCTCAGCACAATTTATGTAACAGCAATCTCATTAGAATTTTGTGTGATTCATTGCTTAAACCTTATAGTTTCTGCAATTCATTGCAATTCAAAATATCCTGCCCCCTACTTGACCTGCTCTGTATGCTGCCCCTGCTCCTTTCTGCTGGATCGCCGGGCATGTAGCACACATTACTCACTGGCTCCTTGTCTAGAAGTCCAGCATGGGAAGCTGACCAGTGCTCCTGCTCGTCTGAGAGCGTCTCGTTTTGCACTCTTTGTCAGTCACTCTCCTCTAGGTTTTCTCTTTTGTACGTAGGCAGAAGGGACATGGTTCTAGGCAGCCTTAGAGAATGCAGCTCAGTCTACCACATATGCCCATTCTGGCAATCCCGCTGGCTTCCCGTTGAGGGAAGGCTGCTGTGACAGCCCCTGTGGGGGCCGTGCAGAGTCCCTGTGCAGGGACCACCACATTGCCAAAACTAAGTAGGAGGAGGAAGGAAGTTAACAGCCTGAAGTAGAAATACCTCCTTAATGAGGTTCAAGAAGAAGCGGTTATTTCAGGCAGCTCAGCAGAGTGATGGTTGGTGTACATACTATACAGTTTGATTTAGAAAGGGGAAGAGAAGGTGCAGTGGTACACGCCTGTGATCCCAGCAACTTGGAAGGCTAAGGCAGGAGGATCACAAGTTCAAGGCCAGCCTCAACAACTTAGCGAGACCCTGTCTCAAATTATATATAAGAATGGGCTGGAGGGGCTGGAGTGGTGGCTCGGTGGTTACGGCACTTGCCCAGCATGCGCAAGTACACGGGTTCAAACCCCAGCACCCACATAAACAACTGAGTGTCAGAGCAACGAAAGCCATGTGAAAAACTCAATAAAAATTGATTCTCTCTGTCTGTCTCTCTCTCTCTCACTCCCTCTCACTTTAAAAAAAAAAAAAAGAAGAAGAA